>JAGDQP010009966.1:46609-57287 GCA_022664845.1 Lepisma saccharinum
ATGTATACTAAAATAAATATATAATATTGCACATTCTATAAATAAATATTGTTCATGTTATTTTGAGCTTAAGCAAGAAAGTACGACAAATTGTTAAGTAACATTATCATTATTCAATATTTTAGCACATTGGAAACAATATGTATTAACATCATTTTCGTAAGCGCCCCCCCCCCCCCCGAACAAAATCTTCTGAAAGAAACAGTGCAGATGAGTATTGAAGATTACGCTATATACAATGAAATTTTCAAAAAATCTAACTAAATCATAATAATTAGTAAACCAAATATAAAGTATCAATATATATATTTTAATGACTCTTACAATATTTGCTCCAAACAATATTTCTTTCCTACCATTCAACTGGCACCATCGCCAATCTCATTCATAGTTCTGCCTAACATTTAAGATCCTCATTTATGCATTTTTAAATAATATGTTGTAGAAACAACTCAATTGTTTTATTGTAAAACAGTATTAATACAGGTGTCTCTCTCTCTCTCTCTCTCTCTCTCTCTCTCTCTCTCTCTCTCTCGCTCTCTCTCTCTCTCTACAAGAAGAACGACAGCGTTACTTCAATTGCTTTGTGTGTCTGTGTTATTTTACTTCGATAGCATTTTGCTTTTATTTTTTTACTGGATTGCAAGAAAAGTACTTTGTCGTCCAAACTAGCATCCTCTAATATTTTGCTGCTCCTGGCAACCTTCAAAAGGAGATTTCACTTCTGCGGACTTCATGTTTGGTGGTGGCGAAACCTTCGAAGAACCACTCGCTCTTTCTTCCCCTATATAAGGAGGCATTTGCTATAATTTTTTTCTTCATCTCTATACATTTCGAGAGAAATCTCTCACTCTCCCTTATACGTTCCATTTTACCCTCAACATATCCTCCCTCCTCTTTTATACTCTCCCATCTCTCTGACCAATCAATATCATCTTCAACCCCTCTTTTCCACCCTGTTTTCTTGCTTTTTTTCCTCCCTTTTTCCTTCCATCACTTCTTTTTCGGCAACGAGATTTCCAACCCCCGTGATTTTCACTCGTCTCATGATTTTGCAGACTTCATCTTTTTTTTTTTTAAGTTTTCGCCTTCTTCCTTCCCTCTTTATCAACCCACCCCATTTCTTCCGGTTTATACACATTTCACACACACGTCCCTCATCATCTGTACTCTATTTTCCCTGATTTCTGTTGATTATGGAAACTCAGGAGTAAGTTTGATGCCAAAAACAGGAGTTCAATACCCTGGACAAGTTCCTTTTTTTCGCTCTTATTCCATGAAAATCGATCAAAAATCAAATCAAATCTCTCTCTCTCTCTCTCTCTCTCTCTCTGGATGTGTGTGTGTGTGTATGCATTATGGAGGATGTTATGCGTGAGTTTCAAATATTTCACACAGCACTGGAGTTAAATGAAAGGGAGCTTACTTCAAAATCGTTTAATCGCCGCTGTGGGAGGGTATTGTTCGGCGCGAAGCGTTACTTTTGCCAATAATCTTGATACTAATAGGTCTCTAGGTTCCGCTTTTCAGGCCTCCCCTGCCCCTCCCCGTACTCCCCCTTCCTCTGCACATTTCGCTATCCGATTTTCATATTCTCCAACCATTTATGGATATATATATATATATATATATATATATATATATATATATATATATATAAGTGAGTGCGTGTGTGTGTGTGTGTATGTGAATCCACCAAATTGGTAACCGCCATATTCTGAAGCCAAAATCGCACTGTCCGGAATCAGGCTTCGTCTGTTCAACGTGCAAATCCTGTAATTTAGTTCATTGGTATAGTCCTTTAAGAGCTTCAGCCTTTCCATTACCAACCATATATGTATGTGCTTTTAGATACCAAATCCTTCATTTTGAGCTAATCTTGAATAAAACAACAAATGAAGGTCTCAATGTAAAAAAGGCGCATGCTACATCCCAATGAAAACTGGCTTTTTTTTACTTTAGGCAAGCTAGCGTGTACTTTCGAAATGACTGTGCCTGTGGTATGTGCCCTTTTTGTACTAAAATGAATACCACACACCCAGACATAGTCACATTATGAGAACAGACGCTAGATGACATAAGCTGTCTGTCTGTAGTAAGAAGTTAGTTTTCTTTGAGATGTGGCATGTGCCCCTTTTCCTCTGTGACCCTTATTAATAAGTTTGCTTTTCTGCTAATAAGATTATAGCGGCTCAGGGTAAAGATCTCGCGTCAGCTATCTCAAAAGATATCTTTGCTTTTGCGTCACATCTATGAATTAATAAGAAGCAGGAATTCTATGACATTTTATATGTTTCATTCCACATATATTCATCATAAGCTTCACATAGCGAATCAGGTTGCGGTTTGTTTCATTAGTATACAGGGTGATTCCGAAGTTCGTGACAAACCTTCGGAGTGATTAATCACACAGAATAAAAAAAACTTCCACATGGACCCAAAACAACTTGCTACAGTAGTCAGTAAAAGGACTATTTCTCCATAAATTATAAACAATGCATTGAGGTAAAATTTCTTATGGAAGAATTGATTTAGATCAATAAAGTGGATATTGGAAATTAGAAAATCATCAGTGTTGCCAACCTGATATAAAATTATATTTATTGGGGGGATCATAAAATCACATGTGAAACATGAGAAACAGTGCTGTCAACTGTGAATAAAATAAGAGGTTGTAATTTCAGAATGTTTATTGTGAACCTTTCACCTCGTATATTAATCTCAGATTGCAACACTGCGTTCTGAACTTCACATACGGTGTTTATCAGAGAATAATAAATATCATATAAACTAACAAAGTAGTATTTGAAAAAATATATCATTTTATACCAGGTTGTGAACACTGTAAATTCAGTGACGTCAAATTTCAACTTCTCATGTCTATTCTCTAGATTCAACGACTCGCCAAGCCACATTTTCTCTTCAATGCATTGCTTATGACGGTTCGACACTAGAGAGGGGCGATGTTTGAGTTCTGTTGCCTGTTATATGGAAAGATTTTTCCAATATTTTTTTTCAGTTTTCTCAGGCGCGAAAGCCGAGAGGGGACCTGAACTTTGTACCTGGCTGATACTTCTCAAATAGCATGCTTTAGAATTTTTTTTTTTGTTTCGACCATTTTGGTAACTATCGACTTGCGCCCATTTCGCCTATATGAATGTAATGCTTTTACTCATATGTCCCAGCCGAGATTTGAACCTGAAACTTCCTGAATGCAATACACATTCAAGACCACTGAACCCGGTGACCTCTTCCCCTAAAATGAGTGCTTGAGTAGAAAACGTCACGTCTCAGAATTGTTTCGAACTTAGAATATGGAGCTGGCGACTGAATAAAATGTAAATTTTAAAACAATAAAATAAAAATAATTATCAACTACTTGTCTTAACTGTAATTAATCCTGTACCGAAATGGAATGAGTGTGTTGTATCTCAACATCCTTTGTCTATCATATACACTTAACAATTCAGTGGAATGTAACTGTGCTTCTTTCAGAGGGTGCCCGGGGTTCTTGCCCCCAAGAACGCGAAAAAGAAAACGCCTCGAAAAGTTCAGTTACGTTAGTATTAACGTATGGAATCTATGCTTCTCATACTTTCCAAGAGATTAAAATTATATCTCCCCGAGATGTAGTCCTTTGAAGACGTTTCTCTGAAAGAAACACTGGAATAATAGCGTTGTTAACTTCACTAAGCAGCTTTTCTTTCTAATATTATCAACAGAAGGACAATAGTCGCGATAAGTTTGCTTCACTTCATTCAACTCGAGCTAAGAGTCAAAAATGCATAAGAAAATTTAAGTTAATTATTGTTATATCTGATTTTAAATTTTCCGTACGTGTATGATAGAAATAATTGTCTATTGCAGTGCAAAGTAAGTTCCTATACAAAGAGAGGGTAAGGGTAGTTTATCTGTGGTGCGTTCTGAAGACTTATTAAACGCATGCCCAAATAGTTAGGTACTTTGCCTAACAGAGGTCACCACTGTGCCCATTATGTAGCAGCACCTTAAGTTCAGGGTACAGTGGTGCCCTCTGTTAGGCGAAGTACCTAACTATTTGGACATGCGCTTAATAAGTCTTCAGAACCCATTGCGGGTAAACTACCCTTTATCCTCCCTCTGTATACGTTATTTACTTTGTGATTGCAGTCAACTTAGCTTACCGGAGTCATGAGTCATACTGGGGTTTATCCTTGCATAGTAATGTTCACAACATGTTCATGAAAAGACACAGTTACGAGTGTAACTGTACCTGTAGCCTGTGCAAATACCAATATGTAAACATTGCCCTAGAGATCTATACTAGAATACCATCTTGTGAATAGAAATTAGAAATACTCCGAGTCAATTCATTAAAGTAAAGAGAACTAAAGAAAGCTCTCCTTTAGGATAAAAATAACAGATGAGAAAACTCACTCACTTTATCTGGCTATTAGCAGGAGACCCGTACACACACACACACACAGTCGGATACAACTGAAGAAAGAAAACAAGAAGCGAGCAAACCGAATGGAGCATGTGTGAAATGAACCGTACACAAAATGCAAACACACAAGCAGCAAATGTGATAATGAAGAACATACTAATCGATGCACCAGCTGGTCCGGTGAGCTCTTGGATAAGTGACCGCCCATAATAATTGTTACATCAAGAGACAATAATTATAGAAACCCAAACGATTATTACTGTGATGACTGAATACACAAGTTTTTTCAAGCTCACTTGCCTAGAGGTGTAAAAATAGTGTACACAAAAAAATACAAGCAAATAAGTGTCTATATCCTAGACAGTAAAGAAACCCGATACACTCACAGTCACACAGGCAGAAAATCCGTACATACAAACGGGATACATACACTAGATACTGAAACACTTCACTTGTCATAGATACAACATATGTATGGGGGATACTCTCGAAATAGTGAATCTACGAGTGCGTGTGAATAGAAGGCCCGGGCTCCAAGTCTCGCTATGTTCCAAAATACCGTCTAAATCTTCCAACGTAACTTATAGAATGTTTATGGAATTTAATAACATGAAAAACATATACTTCGATATCAATATTGTACTCGAGTCTTTATAGAGAGAGATATCAATCAGTCTTCTCGTACTCGAGTTACAGTGAAAAATCGTTCTGGATGCTATTTTCCAAAATGTCCAGCCTCAGTCCAGCATAGGGTGGTGCAGAGGATGCTTAAAGGTAGGCGGACAGGGCCTATATTGTAGATACTATCCCAGCATGTGCCTGTTATGACTGAGGAAGAACGTCAGTCAGGATGGTCGGCCGCCAGGGTCGATCCAAGGACTTCCTGAATGTTAAACCAACCCTCTGTCAATGAGCCACGGCCGTTCGGTGCTTCTGTGTATGGAAACTTGATTTTACTTACTACGACAATGTATGTAGAATATCTTCCATGGCCTGCTCACTCACCTGATCATAATACCATTGTGTCATTTCAATGCATCGTTAAGTCTCGTATGAGGAAATGCTTTCGATATCACTCAGGGTCATTAGACAGAAAGAGTGAATTGCCATTTCTCACACTACGGTCAATAACTCTCTAATTATTAACCCCACGACAAATCGACGCCATATTGCATTTCAAATATAATAATACATTTAATCTGGTCCTCTGTTGCAATCCTGTAGTTGACGTGTTTTGTATGTGTCTGTGCGGCGATACTTCTGGGCTTCATGGTTGAATGACACGTTTCTAGTTTCTATAATTAAGCACTATATGCTATTTTAAAATATATATATATATATATATATATATATATATATATATATATACTGTGATGGCAACACTGCTAATCTAGTAGAAAATATGATTTGCTACATTTTATCCCCCTTTTCAACTTCCATTGTTTATTTTGAAAAGTTCATGTTCCTACTGTATAAGTTCCATTTCACTATGAAGATAGTGTTGCCTTGTTTCGTTCATAACTGTCATGTGATTTAACAAATAGACACATTTTTTTTGTTTTCTGACGACCTTGAAGTAGTTAAACCTTTTCTGAACATAAATAAATTGTATTGCTCTTAAATGCAAAAGAATGGCACATCTCTCTTTCTTGTGTGAATTGGGTACAGTCTTTACCATCTATTTGTTCGCCTTTCCTTAAGTGTTTTCTGTGTTTTATGGCTGGTTTCGAGTGTCAAAACAGGCCAAAAGGTTATAATATACTCTTAAGGCAAAAATTTACAACCGCATGAAGCTCTAAACCAGACTTATGTGTCAAACGCGTGCGCAGTATTAATTTTGTTTATGACTTCTGGTCTGAAATCATGTATATTGCGTCAAACGAAAAGTTTGTAGTATTTCTTTTTAGTTTCTTGCTCAAAACAAAGTTGTTTCAATAGCGGGTAAAGAGAGAGAGAGAGATAAAAATTCTAATGGAGTGTATGGTACTTTTATGTAGAAGTTTGTCCAGGAAACCTTTTAACTGCTAGGCTGCTGGAAAGAACGTCTCTAAAAAAAAAAAGCAAACCTTCTTTTTTTTTTTCTATGTGTTTTTTTTATTTTTTTTGTGAATATATTTTGATGGATAGAAAACTTGTCGTCTGCTGGAGAACAATGAACATTGTCAGCTGTCTCCGTTTGAAAAATGACTTCTTGAGGGGTCTTCCTCTTTTCTCTGGAACGTCTCACAATTCGTGGAAGGATTATGTGCTAGGGCGACTATGGTTCTGAATAAATGTTAAGGCTATCAATCTTTCTTGCTAAGACAGAAATTTTTACGTTCGATTTTTTTTTTTCAATTTCTTATTTTCTACGTTCTTAGCATTCGTTTTTTGTTTACTTTTAGGATCCAGAAAAATCACTTTGTCCGTCTGTCCGTGGTGGAGGCTAGCGCCTTCACCAAGGCAAGTAGAGAGAAATTTATTTCATACTTGTGTTCAGCGATTTATACGGCCGTTTTCAATCTAGTAACCCTAAAACTGATAGGTCCTTTTTCGTTCGGTTAGTTTTATCCTGTTAAAGAATGCGTGCTACCCCGATAGCATAGTAAGCTTGACGCAAGTTTGTTGAAAGCTTGCCATATCAAATGTAAAAGTTTGCATCAAGCTTGCCATGAGAAGTCTTCAAGCTTAACTCAAGCTTAAATCATATTTACTAGTTGACGTGTGACAAGCTTCCTGCAAGCTTACCATATAAAGCTTGTTACAACAAGTCTCAAAAAGGCTTGCCATAACATGAAGTGGCAGAATATATCAACACAATTGTCTAAGACCAGCTTGAATCAAACTTTAAATATCAACTTATAGGATCAAAATTGTATCAAGCTTGTTACATCAATCGTAACTACATAAAAAAAATCAAGATCGATATAAGCTTGCAGTGGCTAGTTTCACTATATGCAGTGCTCTGTCATCGGGTACGTCCTAATTTTGTAATTTAAAATTATTTTTATTTTTTTTTACGTTGAAGTTTAATTGATTATGATGATGGGTGTTCAGTTTTTTACGTGGACTCCGAACCACTTATGTACCCACCGGGAATCGAACCTGGAACCCCATAATTACAAGGCAGTGAGCGTTACCGCTCATTCACATGGGGAATTATTAGCTAATTATTTTTTTCATCTAGTTCATTTATGTCCCATCAAATATTCTTTTTAAGGTTTTTGTTCAAATAAAATATCAGATTTCTTCATTATTGTAATGGCTATATTAATGATTTAATAATGCTATTTTAGTATCTTAGGTATGCATGTAGACTATCTGACTAAAATGTATGAATGAATGAATTACTATTAAGCACATCAAGAAGCTAGTAAGCTACTAAGGGCAGCACTTACAGTTTTTTATAAAGTGGCTCCATTCAATGGACCCAACGGGATTTGAACCCATGACCACGCGCATAGAAAGTAAGCGTGATAACCTCCAGCCACCCTGAGGTAAAACTCTGTCTCGAATGTCACCATTTTCACCGTTGAGCGTTCGCTTCGCATTCAGGAGTTCCTGGTATTTGTAACCAGCAGCCGACCATCTTGACTACGGTGTACAAGTGTTTCTCCTTACTCACACAAGGTAAATGCCGGAGTGATACCTTCTACTTAGACCCTAGCCGACTCCTTCCCGCATCCTTACTCCTCCTCTATCTCGGCCTGAGCATTAGATGCCTAGAGGATATAAATAAAATTCAAATAACTTCTTCTGTTCTAATGACCATCCTTCCCACTTTTCTGATATATAAGCTACCTGACACCGCCCACTTTTCAAGGATCAAATTCTTATAAAGGCCAAAAGAGGTTGTTGAGACGGCGGAGATCGAATGGCTTTTTAAAGTTGAAAGAAATGTAGGAGAATGAACTATTGTGATCAGGATTCAGAAGAGACCCCACAAGTAATGCTGCCCAATTCAACGCTTTCGTATACTGTCATATATTATTACCTTACACCCACCCTCACTCGCTTTCACAGTTTTCAAAAAAAAAAAGGCGTTACTTAATACTTGATCGCACAATCGATAAGGACAATTCCAAATCTTAGGACTCCAAAATAGGCTCTAATAACGTGTTTTTCTAACCGAAAATAATTAGAATCCCTCCAGACATGACTAAGTAAATTGAGGCAGCTCCATTCGCCCCATTAAAAATTCTTGGTGAGTGGTACAGTACCAAGTATCCCAGTGGTTAGGATCCGAATTCAATCCAAAATTCAAACGCCTCGGCTAACTATATTGAAACTGGAATTCTGAAGGAAAGTATGGTAGGTAATTTTAGTAAAAATGACTGCACAAAACGTCCAAAGGAACGTTCTTACCAACATACTCCCTGTTGACCACTGCGCCATCAAAATAGGCACAAAGTCCGACGTAAATTTCGAATGATTCCTCCGGACCCTTCAAGCAAATGGAGCTTCCGTTTTCTTTATTTGCTTATAGCTACATGTAGGTCGAGGCATATATTATGGATCCTACCTAGTAAAAGTTATAGCAACTGTAAAATCGGTAATTACAGTGAATTGATTACGTTAAACATTCTAAATTCTTCTCTTCACTTTTGGGAGTGCACACAGACTTGGTAGATTACTTTACACTAAATTAGATTTCAATTTTCGTATCAAATTTTCACAAATTTATAACAACAGATATCAACGATTCAACCACATCAGATACCAGCTTCATTATGTAGCCTTGTCATATCGTAGTAGGCGTTAGTTTCAAAATTTGTTCACAAGATGGATGCACAATCAGTTTACAATGAAATGAGAAATCATTGAATATTCATTATAACAATAAAAGTGATTTTAGCAATATAATCTGGCGCTGGAAATAGCCGCTTTAAAATAAGACCTAAGCCTAAGTAGCCTACTATTACTATTACTATTAAGCCTTAGATCTAAGTACTATTTAGTGATTTATGTAAGTAGTCACTTTATTACTTTTAAAAATCCTTGTTTGCCATGTTATGAAAGTAGGATTATAATTTGTGATAGATTTTTGTGTTCTTAATTATTCTAAATTTTGTTTGCATTTCGTTTTTAGTTCTATAAATATACTGATAAAGATATGATCAAAACTTCAGATTATTTAATTAAAAATGGTAAAAACTGTGTTTCATTTATAATATCAATAAACAAGATTCAACAGAGACAAATTTCCCCCATCTCTCTCTCTATCCCTATCTGTCTAATCTCCATGCGCATAGAGTGAAAATGATATCTACATTCGGACAGACCTCTCTGTACAGATGTTGTTTCCCACGTCACTGCTGTATGATTAATTAGATTTCTCTGCCCTCCTTGAGGGGAAAAAAATGAAGTTTTATTAAACGATTTTAAATGTTAACTAATGATACAAGCTGGCTATACACAAGTAATTTTAAAAACTCAATTTGCAATGTTTGTACCATAATTTTATTCAACATTCGTGTAACACTGCATTCAAGTACTACAAAGAATGTAATGTGTAAACTGGTGTTAATCATGATAATAGAAGGAAAATTATTCAGTGTGAATTGTTTGTTTATTATTAGTGAATAATACTTAGAGGAAGGTTATTATAATTAATATTGCTTCGTAACAGCTTTTACATAATTATGTAATGTAAACGTTTTGTGAATAGTTAGTTAATTGTATTGGAGTTGCACGTGACAGGAAATGAAATTGGTGTCTGTCTGCTGCTATCGGTGTTTAGGTATAAGGTAACCCGGGTATTATTTGATTAAGGGGCTATGTTGATCAGAAGGGAAAAAGAGGATCAGTGCCGTCGTGATATGCCAGATCGTTTCCCCAATAGTACTTCAGTCCATAGAGTAAATTCGCGGGAAAAAATGCATCAAAGCCTGATCGTATTTACCTGTTGTTTCGCCCCCTGATCAATATAGCTTCCCGGCCTATCCTAACTATTATGTTTGTGTGTGTCAAGTTTAATTTAATCCGGAAAAAAATCGCATTTCGTATGGTACTTTAATTGTCCCCGGTGGACGAGTGGTTACGTTTATTGTCTTATAGTCAAGAGGGTTCCGTGTTTGATCACCGCTAGCGAACAGGAGTTTCAAGCTCACTTAAAACTGAAGAGTCCGGAAGACAATAATAACAAACCACAATCGGTTCCCCTTTCCTAGAGAACTTTGGGCAGTAGGTGCTTTCAGATACAGCTCTAATTATATATATATATATAAATAAATCACAGCCATATTCAATCCACTAGTGGATGAGGCCTCTCCC
>JAGDQP010009967.1:0-12953 GCA_022664845.1 Lepisma saccharinum
TATATATATATATATATATATATATATATATATTCTAATTGTGTTTTCTTTATTCGATAGCTATGAAGTTGATGTGGATTGTGGTGAGTATATGGTGCTACCTTTTTCTTCAAGTAGAATCTCACGCATTATCCAATAACGGTAGTATCTGCTCCCAGCTTCACGCATCTTCTTTCGTATCTCAGCAAGATGATATAAGAGAACCTAAGTGTTTAGACCTTCTGTTTCTATCAGGTAAGATAGTTTCAATATTTATAATCTTTCATGTTGCATACTTGTCTCTAATCTTATTTCATTTAATTGTTCATCAGAACCAAAGTATATGACCTTTTTTGTTTTAATTAGCATTTTTAAAACTTTTATTTCCGTTTTTTTACTTTTATTACAAGTTATTTTTACTTTTCCGACATTTTTAAAATTTTACAAAAAAAAAAATATTTTTACTTTTATAAAAATTACATTTTTACTTTTATTAAACTTTTTTTAATTTTATTTAATTTTTACTTTTCTTACAATTTCTTACTTTTATTAAAAATTATCTTTACTTTCATTATCCTTTTTTACTTTTAATAAAATGTAATTTAAAATTTCATTAAAATGTTACTTTTAACTCTTATTACCAATTTAAGTTTCATTAAAAGTTATTTATCATTTTATTACGATTTTCTAGTTTTATTATAAAGGCATTTTAATTTTATTAAAATGTTTTATTTTTTTACATTTATTAACATTTTATACTTTAATTAAAAAGTTACTTTTACTTTTATTAGCTTTTATTGCCATTTTTCACTTTTATTAAGATTTTTTTTTACTTTTATTAAAAGGTTAATTTTACTTCTATTAAAAGTGTTTTTTAAAACTTTTCTGAATTTTTTTTTTCGAATTTTCTGTTTGTTTAAAATCTTGTAATCAAATTTTCACCCACCTTACATCGTTCAATTAACTTGAAACTTTGCTTGTTCCTGATGACAACACATTCTTATTATCATCAATTTTACTTAACTCTGTTTAGTACAATCATCTTCTGGTGCAAGCTACTATTTCAGATCATGAAGTTGAATATCTGTAATATTTTTTTTTGTGGGGAGAAGAGTCCCTGAATAATGGGCAACGGGAGAACACAATGAAGTCTTGTGAGTTGCTGAACTCCCAGACGATTGTAGCGAGAATATGAAATGCACTATTATTTATTTTTGAATTTTGAAATCCAAGATGGCAGCGGCCCAATTTTTGAAATGTCATTATTCTCGCCAGAAACACCTAGTAATGCATTTACCATGCTTTATTGCTGCCTGACCTTACCTTCTATTCAAGGATCCAATTCAAAAAAAATAAATAAATAAAACATTCAAATACTCAACTTCAAACTCCTTGACATTCTGTTTCTACACCAATGCATTTGACCCCTTTGGGGTTGATTTTGAGCTTATTTTTGCTCTAGGGCCCATAATTTCCGAGATATTGCAGTTTAGTTTAGAGAACTCCCGGAACAGCTTCTTAATAAACACTACTTTACTTACCGTTCAATCTTTAGTTATACATTCACATACATGTATGAGTATTCACATTCGCTCACATATTTAAGATACATTTTTGTTTTTCTGAAGCTAATATTTAATCATCTATTGAGGTTCAATATTTCTTTTTAAGTAGTCACAATTTTACTTGGCTTTAACCTTCTTCCACAAACTTATTGCAAGGTAATATTGTTCATCAACTAGCAGATTACAACCATTAGATTGTTATTGTTTTTGTTTTCTTTGCAGAGGAAGAAAAAGTATTATTTTCTGACTTGAACAAAATAAAACAAACTATTGAACACGAAGTTCAAACAATTTTGGCTGGTTATAAAAGAAGTATAAATGCACTCAAGGAAAAATCAGCTTACATAGAAGTAACGTCACCAGAATTTCGACTCCGGTCAAATATTAAGATAGAGCCAGAAGTTTCAAGCAATGACGATGTGTCCAGAATTATTTCTGCTGCAGCTGCTAACATAACACGAACAATTGCAAGAAGGTAAGTAAAACAGATTAGTCTGTATTTTTATTCCACCCCCTACCACCTAAAGTTCTTAGGGCCTGTTGTCATTTCACTTGGTCAGCAGGCTAGTAGAGATTTCAGATTTGATCTCAATCGATGCAGCCGTATTTTAGTTTGGTAATACTACATACTTGTATTATGACATTTTTGCACTTTATGCACTCGGAATCTAAGGTATTTTAGCGGATAAATGAAAGCAGATACAGAGAAACTGACTACAGATCTAGGTTCATTAATTTTCTTTTACACGGTTGTTTATAACGTGATGACATTACAGCCTTTCCTTGTGGTACTTTTTTACGATGCACTCAGTCTGTAACGTCTCCCAGGAACAACCAGTTGGCGACAGACTTTGTGAGAGTAGCATCAAGAACTATTCCGGCATTCACTCCGATGTCATAAGGAAAATACTGGAAGAATTCAGTTAGCGTGTTCAGTTAGGGTGGCTGGTAGGAAGAGTCGAACCTGTGTGTTGCTCCACTGTTGATCGGAAGATTAAAACTTTAAAACTATAACCACTAGAGGGCAGGAGTTGAGTATGTGTGTGCCTGTACTTTCTGACAATCAGTGTTGTCATCTAGCTACCGTCGTGGGAAAGGTCACTTAAGATATGACAAAGGATGTTGGAAATAAGCAGACAGAACATAATTTCAAGGCACCATCCCAGCATTTGCATGGTGTGACTGAGGAAACATGCTAGAAAACCCTCAGACAATATCGGAGCCTGCTGGAATTGTTCCCGAAACCTTTGGATTACTAAACCAATGCTCTACCAACTGAGCTACGGCCGCTCAATGGAAGTGGGGCGATTAAACTTTTATAATAATTGCTTTTCAAGAACTTGTTTCAAGCAAAACTAGTTTTTTGTCCAAGCACATTTTTCTCCATTTATCATATCTATATCATATTTTAGTCATCTGTAATTTAAATATGATTTCTTTGTATTTTAATTACAGATACAATATAACCCTTGCTGCCGCAGGAACTATTTTACCACTGTTGAATTTCACTCTTCTTGGCACAACAAATGAAACTTGTGGAACAGAAATTGTTTGCGACGCTAATAGCAAATACAGAACTTTGAATGGTTCTTGTAACAACTTGAAACATCCCTCTTGGGGAATGACAAATACTGCTTTTCAACGATTGCTTCCTTCAAACTATTCTGATGGTAAGTTAATGAATAAAACACACTTTTCAGTTTATTTCGATCTCAAACTCTAACTGTCATTGCTTCTTTACACAAATACATGTACACATTTCATGTCTCTATACATGGAAAATTGACCGTTTAGGTCATATCACAGAGAACTATATAGAATAGTAATCAACATTAATAAATATCTACGCGTTTTTCGAAGAAGTTTCATACCTAGCCGGCAGATGGCTGAGATTAGTTTCTTAAATATCCTGACAAATTGAAGCTTATGACTAATTAGCTCATACCGCCATATTTTAGCTAACAGGAGATACTGAATCAATCATAGAATTTCAGTTTGCGAAAACTTTTAAAGAAATACGCTTTGAGCTCACAGATCCATCTGCCGGTGACGAAAGAAAGTTTTTAATAGTCAGGAGTAAATGTGTAGACATTTGAAAATCCAGGTTACATCTCTATGAATGGTTATCCGTCGTATTACGTAATGAGTGACGTAGGAACAATTCACTGCCATTTTTTCCGTAACTCTCAAGATATTTGTAATAAATTATTAAACTCCAGAAAGTAGCTAATACATTTATAATTTGCTATTTCTTTGTTTAAGCTTTTAATATGAAACTGTTGTATAGTTGAGTAATTGAGTTTGCATGGTATAGATGTCTAATATTCGTATGTGTTTATGTTATGGTATATAAACCAACAGGTTGTTGAGATTTCGTTCATCAGATGTTTTAAGGAATAAAAGATTTTATTCTTGAATCTACAATTTAGATAACTACTCAATTACATTTGTACGACAAGAAAAATTGATGCTATGACACAAACAGCTGTTAATGAGTAACGACATAATTTAGTATAATTTCTGTACCACAATGTGTTACATAAATAATTATATCTCACTGATTTTGAACAACCGTTTCTTACTTTTGGCTTTAAAGCGTATAGACGATAGACTCGGACGATAAGTTATGTTGTTTTTCCTTCCTTACAACTAACCTAACCTTATTAACTTAAAATTTAATTTAAATTTACAGGAACTTTATGAGTTTTTAAAATTAAATAATGTTTAACTTTTTGTTAATGTTTTGTCTCATTTTAGGAGTTAGTAAACCTGCACTCTCAGTTAATGGAGAGGAATTGCCCAATCCCAGATTACTAAGTAGTATGTTGTTTCCTGACGTAAGCAGTCCTGATAACGTCAGTTTGGTATCAGTGATGCAGTGGGGACAGTTCATAACTCATGATAATGCTTTATCTGGAAATCCGGAACCATGTAAGTCATTTTTTTAAAAACTTAAAACGAGTAATATAATAAAGTTTTCTACCATTCCTAGTTCTTTTCGATTAGTGGTAAAATTTAACCTAATCGATGTATAATTACGATTTATAATTTCACAAAACGTGTAAAAGCGCGGTCAGAAAATCACTGATCGGTTTTTGTTGTTGTTGTTTTGTTTTTTTAAGAAATTATTCACCACTTGATATAATAGCTGATAATCATATCAAAACATTCAATGCTTGTCTTCAAATCCTAAAGAAACGACTGTGAAAAATAGATTACAGTTCTTAGAGTGCCATTGCTTAAGACGTTTCACTTTTTTCCAGCTCTAGTATGTTGTACTTCAGATGGAGGACATGTTCCCGAAGATCAGTTACCACCTGCATGTTTCCCCATAGATATTCCTGAAACAGATTCTTTCTACTCTCAGTACAATGTTTCCTGCATGAGCATGGCTCGAACATACCTTGCATCACGTCCTGATTGCAGTATTGGACCTTCAGAACAGGTAATTATTACTCACAAGGACAGTAAAGTTATTAATTAATTAATCCTTTCTTTTTTTTAAAGAAAAAAAATCATTTTCAAACGTATGTGTGCTTCTGTGCCTGGATTGAAGTAAAACTTTTGAAATTTCTGTTCAAAATGAACTATGTGTTCTGTATTTCCCAGCTGTATTAAGTTAGCTATTAATGGTATCAGTTTGGTATCGGTATTGTGTTAGATATTAATGAAGTTATTGTCCTTTACATAAAATCTTTATGTATTACAACTGACGAAAAATACACCGAAAAATTAATCGATTCCGTGACCGGAAATCAAACCTGGATCTCCCTGTTAGACCACCCGATCGGTAACCAGGTAATCCGAGTTGGATTCTTGGTGACGAAAGCAACTATCTTTTTCGTACATTTTATCAATTAACATAGCGAAAAAGAGAACAAAATAGTTGAGTCATGATGTTCTCGGGGCAGTAATATTCCCAACTGGAGAAACTCTGTTGTACTGCGTATAAAAAAAACATCTTATTTTTCTAACCTATGTCAGGGAAGTGTGTAAAATTTCAAAATGCATACTTACCTAAGCTGACTTTTCTAATTTAACCTAACCTAATGTAACTTATCTTGTAAAATGTAAAAAAAAATGCAAAAGGAATCAGACAGTTCTTAGAAACAAAAGTATTTGTAAAAAAAAAATGTGTTGTAAAAAACGAAAAGAAAGGCACTGACCAAGAATCGAACCCCGGTTGTCTGTATTGCAACGTTTCACGCTCGTTACTACACCAACCCGACACCAAGTTTCCAATCGTCTGGAAGTCGTAATAGTATTTAGCTGGGATTGCAGTGAATAAAATAAGGTTGGGAATGATACTGCCCCGAGTACGTCCAGGTAGAAAAGACTGTTATCAATGTTGATTTTAGATGTTAGTTTGAATGAATACATTCTTCAGAATTAAAACTTGATTTTCTCTTCAAATATTCAAATTAATTGTTTGAAAAGTTTTCAAGAGTTTTTCTTCTTCAACTATACGGTAATTAAAACACGTCTTACGTTAACTGTAGAGGGAACTAATTGCAATATTTCTAAACATATTGAAAGGATGAAGAGATATATTCGGTGGAAAGACGTGGGGTACTGACCCACTTTAGAATTGAAATTTTTATGAGAAATTAGTACAATTTTAGGGGAAATTATTATTACGTTATGTAAATTTAATATCCATCCAGAGACACCATACCTCCTCCCCCACCCCAAAAAAGGCTCTAGACTGCTACCTCCGAAAATAACGTCTGGATACATGCCTAAAGGATAAATACTAAATATCCTTCACAATAAGTAGTAAAAAATAATTCATTTTAATTTAAAAGTAAACCCTCATACGACAATATAACATTCCTTTTAATTCACATAGAGATGTGATGTGAGTCATTATCTGGATGCATCCATGATTTATGGCAGCACTGAGGAAAAGATGAAATCGTTAAGAAGTTACGTTGGCGGAAAGTTAAGAGCACAGTATAGGAATGACTATGAGTTGCCACCACAAGTTCAACATCCTACTGAAGTGTGCGAAGTGGAGTCTGACGATGACCCTTGTTTCTTAGCAGGTAAGTGAAGAAGATTAATTATATTAGAATTCAATGTACTCTCTCATAAGTAACACTATTTCAAGTGGAAACTCAGATCTAGAAGAGATATTGAAAATCAACGTAAAAACTGAGTTTGTGTGAAAAATATTTGGTGTCTTTTTGGGTAGTGGTTGAAGAGAAATTGTCGGGAAAAGTTTTGAATAACATTGTTTTTGCTACGCTACTTATGAATATCTGGCGCTAGTTTACACTCAATGCCGAACATTACCGCGACAGACAGTCGCTCAGGTGTAGAGAGATGATTCATGGATCGTTGGAAAGCTATTGGCTCAGAGTCTCTGCAACCGTCTGGATTGATTAAGGAGTCCATTTTCTAAAAAAAAAAAAATAGTTTCAAATTGGTTCCATTCAGCTACACCTAGCTGCGCCAAACTTACCATCAACATTAGCCGACACAATATTATAACACTGATAGGGTCTACGTTGCCAAGCAACCGACTTTGCTAGTGTTACCAGCCTATTTTCTATGAAGCTTCAATAATTTTAGTCATAGCAGCTTGGCATAAACATTGTTTGACACAATAGGAATATACTGCAGATGTACCTGCTCCCAAGCAACCCTATTTTCAGTGTTGCCAGCATATACTAAAAATATATCCCATGAACCATAAACTGTACAGACATGCATAAGGTGTCGCTCGAAAGGTCTTTGCTAGACTAGCTCAGAGCCGCCCAAACAGTTTTAATTGGTGCAGTAGTTCAGTGTTGCCAGTTCATTTTAAAAAATAATCAATTATTCAAATTGCTTCCATTCAATTCGACCTACATGCACGAACCTTGGCATCAACATTATTCGACTCAAGTAGTGCTGTGGATTTTCCAGAACCTAAGGACTGTAATTGTCAGTGTTGCCAGCCGATTTTATAAAAAAAAATAATGCTTGCGTGACTAAAATGCTATCAAGGGACCGCCGCCTTTGCGATTGTTAGCAGAATTACAGTTCTAACTTGTTTACCTTTATTCGCAATTCTAGTTTATTGTTTTTTTTATTGACTTTTACTTAGTTCAAGCACTTGCTAATTTATTTTAATCCTTGGGTTACTTTGTCCATCGGAGTTTTTATTCTTATTTTTAAGACTATGATGTATTTACTCCCTCATCATTGAAATTGCCAGTATTCAGTGTTAAGGTTCTTATACGTATATGAAGCTTGTCATAATTACCCGATACTAATTGCAGATAAATAATATCGCAAAGAATGTTAGAAACCTGTTTTGACGCTAGAGGGTAGATAACATTAAAAAAAACGTGTTTTAGAGCACGCTTTCTATTTTCATTAGTCACAGCTAAAGATACTACTAAATTTATAAGTTTAATTTTATCGAGCATCTACATTTTTATTTTCGTCGGTAAGAGGATAATTGGGGGCCTCAGTGTATTGTTTTCTTTTGCAATCTACAATGTTACTAAGGTGGTTCTTGTAATAAGTAAAACTAGTTAGTCTAATTCTACAATGTAGATTAAATATCCACAAGATAATGAACGATCTTCATGTCAGCAAGCAATCTTTCATAAAATACCAGAAAAGCAACGAAAATTGTCAACTGACAGAGGCTTTGATAAAATACCGAACTTCTACGCATTTTCACGCAGGATGAGATAAGTTATACATCAGAGATTATAACACAAAGAATAAAATGTAACACGATTCCTCATGGAGACCATAAACCTGTAACAATCTCCTCCGTAACAAAATTTCTTACCCTTACAAAGCCTTCACAAACTTCAAACCATAACCATTAAACAAATTTTCTGGCTCTTAACCACTTCCAGTCTAAGCAAATTTGGAAGGGGCCATTTGGAAACCATACTGTCCGCCGACCCCAGAGGGTTTAATGGGTGGTTGGTTGGTACGCGCGCGAAGTCTTGCGCAGTGTCCAATTCAACACAGTCTAATGAGTATTTAAACAATGCCAAACGATAAACTTAAAGTTTGGCGAAATTGACGAAAGTAGCCTAAGTCAGGGTTAGAAGTCCCTCCTAGGGGTACTGCGGCGCCCTAGGAAATTTACATTTATGATGATTTAACAATAAGATATGTTTCTCAATCCCAACAAATATTCATGAAATAGTGTTCATTTACTGTACATATTTATCCCCATTCAACGGAAAATGATTGCCAATTACAGAAAATGAAAATTGTGTTCCAGGTACGTTTTCGTTCTTATTTTTATTATACCAAAAATATATTACTTATATGGAATGGCCGCAAATATTTCCTGATCTTTGTAAAGACTTGAACATGATTTTATACGTTAAATACTTGAACCATTGAATATTGTACTAAATTTCCTATTTTAAAATATAATCTCAGGTGATGACCGAGTTATCCAACATCCACCATTGGCTGTAATGCACACTTTATTATTAAGAGAACATAATAGAATCGCCGATGAACTCTCTCAGTTGAATCCATCGTGGGATGAGGAGACATTATTTCAAGAAACTCGTCGAATTGTTATAGCAGAGGTTCAACATATCACGTTTCATGAATGGCTTCCATTGATCATTGGTAAGTGTTTCATTCATATTCTTTGTAACTCGTAACACGATTTAACCTCACGAATCTAACGATATATTAGGATTAAAGGTTAATTTAGGTGGACTGAATGGGATCAGATTTCAATTCGGTTTAATATTCAGACAACTCCCTTGACACAAAAACTGTGCACAGTTCGGAAGTAATTTTACTTAGCATAATGCTCATAATTTTAAGTAATTTACAGAAAAGTAACTTTGATTGGTTCTCAAGATAGAAATAGGGACGGATCTTGGATTGTCGTGAAAGGGTGGTGTTGTGTCCCAAGAATAGACCAGCTGCTAAATGATTTTTATTAAAGTATAAGTGTATCCTATTTACCTGCTTATTGCTGAATTTTATAATGAAATATGAATCAGGTATCCTGAAAAGTTGACATTTCAAAATAAATTAAATTTATTCGCAGACAAATTGAAGATTTTGGCTGAGATAAATTGTTAACTTAATGGTATAAAAATACAAATTTCCTTTGGAGTGGGGGGCGCTTTCTCTCTGGATTCGCTAGAAGTTCTTGTTTTATTTATTTATTTGTGGGTTGATTCACGTGTAAAATTATACTACGGTAAACCTAAGGAAGTGCAAATTGAAAGTAGTAGAAGACTGTAATTCGCAAAGGTTGAAATTGTACAGAAAATGAAAACGACGTCCGAAGTTGTTTATTTAGGACTTTTGAATTTGGATAAGAAAATTCGAGTCCAAGGGATACAAGTAACATTGAAGAATGAAAACTGTCGAGGTATTTTTTTATAATATAACCCGAAACATATGTGACACAAAACTGTTATATTTTGTACACAGAAACCTTGGACCTTAATGTGTTCATGTACAAAATATGACAGTTTTGTGTCACATATATTTCGGGTTATATATATAAAAGATTACCTCCAACTTTTATTTTAATTCAAAGAGAAAAGGATTTTTAATTAAGAGAAGGAAATATAGTGAGGATTGCTGATGCTGAATCTTCATCAAGTACAATCCAAAGAGCTTGACCATAGTGACTTTACCTATCTTCGTTATATCATCCCTTATAGCATTTACATACTTATTCTGTGAACATGTATAGAATGTCGAAAGTTCCAGCTTGATTACATTTATAAGTTTTATTTCATCGCTTAGACGTAGGTATTTACACAATAATTTTAATCTATCTAAATTAAGAGAATCTTCCACTTTCTGTCGTTGATAGAAAGTTTACGTTGGTGCTTATGGACAGAAAATCGCTACTGAATTTCATCATTTTCTAAGGAACTGGATATCTTTAATAGGAAAGAAATTTTTTACAGCTTCTTCGGAAGTATATGAACGGGTTGAAATACTTAGAACATACATTTGTCTCCTAGTTTTTCAGAAATAAATTATGAAAAAATAAATAACATGATTTTCTTTTCTACAAATTATAATATGTCTAATTTTCTGTGTGTTATTGTTAATACCTTTTTCTTTTACTTCTATCATATTCATTGTTGTCCATTCCATTTACTTAGGTTATGAGGCCGCAGCACAAGCGGGATTGTGGTCAGATACTCCGAAGTTCAGTGAACGTTACAGTGAAGATGTTGATCCCTCTACTCTCAACGGATTTACCACAAGCGCATCACGTTATTTTCACACACTAATAAAAGATAATATTGGGTAAGTAAAGTACTGTTTTCATGCCTTCATTATTTTTTTCATAAAGCTTTTCATCTTTCTCAAATGTAGGACAACATTAGAAATAGTCAATTGATGACTTACGAAGATATAACCTGTCTATGTGTGTAATAAACTCCAATATAATAAAACATTGTACCTAATCAACATGCACGGCAGTGCATGAGCCAAGTTCTTCACGTCAGAAAACGTCAGCACTGCCAGAAGCATGTTATATAGGAACAAGAGTTTATGGCAAAATCGACGATTTGGGGGCCCCGTAAGAAAAAAGATGTTAAAGGTAGGAATATGAGCTTTTGCCGTTAAAGAGATATGGTAAATATGTGCAGATGTACAAAATTTCATATTCGTACTTCAAACTCTGTTCTAGTTGTGGACCCCTGAAATTCACATTTTAGGCTAACTGACACTCACTCACTCACTGACTCACTCATCATATTGTTTAGGGTGTTTGGAGAAAGCTAGAAACATGAAATTTGGTATGAAGGTAGAGGATGATAAGTAGATAAAGGAAAAATTCCGACATTTGGAAAAGGTCGCCATCTTGGATTCAAAATGGCCGTCAAACCTAAAATTTCAAAGAATACACAGCCTAAACGACTAAAGATAGAACAGTGAAATTTGGTACGAAACTACATCATTGATAGCAAATTAAGAAAACTTTTTAAAAATTTGAAAAAGTCGCCATTTTGGATTCAAAATGGCCGCCAACCCTAAAATTTTAAAGAATGCACAGCCTAAACGACTGCCGCTAGAATAATGACATTTAGTTTGACAGTACAACATTATTAGTAGATTATGAAACTATTACAAAATATCTTTAAAGACGCCATCTTGGATCCAAAATGGCGGGCGTCATAAATCCATTTTCCAACTGCTTCCAGAGATACGAAATTTGGCATAATGATGTATTATCAAGAGTAGTTTAGGAAAACATAACAACATTTTAAAAAAGTCACCATCTTTGATTCAAAATGGCAGCTGAAATACCATTTTTCACATCATTCGAGATAGAGAAATGAAATTTGGTATGACAGTGTATCATCACGAGTATGTCACGAAAATATAAGAAAACGTTAAAAATGTGTCCATCTTTTATCCAAAATTCCCGCCTAAGCCCCACTTTATAACCGACTGAAGCTAGAGAAACGAAATTTGGTATGAAAGTGTACCATTACGAGTGGGTTAGAATAAATTCGGCTCGTCTCCCCTACTAGGGTACAGTTCCCAGCTAGAGCCTGATTGCGATAAAGGGGTGCGCCCCACCGAGGCCATCTTGGAATTCTGGGGGCAGCGCCCCAATGAGGCGAAGCGAATATATACATTACACAAGTGCAAAAAGCTGCGAAATACGAGCAAAAGCACCAGGGGTGCAAACTGTCCAGCCAACTCCTTCAACCTTAAAAAGTGGTGAAATGGAATATGGATGAGCCTAGTTCCTCGCGCCAACTTCCAATACTCCTGCGTGTCCCACCAAGTTTTACTCGTCACAAACGTTAGCACTGCCAGGAGTATGTTATACAGGCATAATATGGAAGTTTTCCCATTCGGACGCAGCGCTCTGGAGTATGAGGGAATATCTGCATCATGTGGTGCAGTGCACTGCAGATTCTGGTTGTGATAAAAAGACGCAGTTCCTCCAAACTCCTCAAGTTCGATGCGCGGCCTGCCGTGGGATTCTTGGCCGAGCGACGCGAGCGAATCGAGGGGAGTATCAACACGTAGGGCAGTGCATGCAGCCGAGTTCCGCGTGTCACAAAACGTCAGCATGCTATACAGGAACAAGAATTTATTGCGAAATCAGCGATTTTGAGGTTCTGTAAGAAAAAAGATGTTAAAAATTGAAATATGAAATTTCGATGACGGTATATCATCACTAGTAGATTACAAAATATCTGCAAAGACATCATTTTGAATCCAAAATGGCTGACTCCATAATCCATTTTCCAGAACGTTTGAACTAGGGATACGAAATTTGGCATAAAGGTGTATTAACAAGAGTAGTTTAGGAATAATTTACATTTTTGAAAAAGTTGTTAACTTGGATCAAAATGGCCGCACAAAACCTTTTTCCACACCATTCTAGCTATAGAAACGAAATTTGGTATGAAGGTGTACCATCACAAGTAG
>JAGDQP010009967.1:14901-57283 GCA_022664845.1 Lepisma saccharinum
TGTGTGTGTGTCCGTATATATATATATATATATGATTCACAGCCATATCCAGTCCACTACTTGATGAGGCCTATCCCGGAGGGAGGAGTTGGTTGGAAGAGGAGAGCCGAAGCTCTCAACTGTGATCGTTACTGCCTTTTATTCACAGTGGCTCCTAAATTGTCCTCACGATGCTGGGTCAACACCCAACACCGAAATATTGAGCCCCAATCGGGAATAGTACTCGGGACCGTTCGCGCTGAAGTCGAGCGTGCTACCAACTAGACTACGCAGAAGGCTCAATATAAGAGAAAATTATGATAAGAAAAAAAAGGATTACTTACAGCTTGTTGTTCTATAGGTGAACAGACACGCACTAACACTTATAAGTACGGAAATCTTGACTATTTCGGTAATTTCACCTTCTTCATGCTCGGAAAGTAACAGATACACACATGAGTAGAATAAAGATTAAGACGACAGTGGCGCCACGTAGCGGACGAAGCTTCGAGAACAGTTGACTGTTATATAGCGCATGGATTTGCGGAGCGTGGAAAAACTGGCAACTGTACAGCGTTTAAGTTCGGGACGGAATTGTAGAAGGAAAAGTGTTGGAAATGCAGGTAGACGGGTGTTTTGGGCCAAAAATCCACCTATTCCAGACCCACTTTGCAATAAACTCCATACTAGCCTTGAACGCTTCCGTCCTCCCTCAAACATGGACCCACCTCCACTTCCTAGCAACCATCCCCTCGAACGTCCATTTCCTCTGTTATCTCTGCCAACATCAATACTGAGATTTTATAACAGATGACAAACCAAACTAACCTAATCCATAACCAACACAAAGCCCTCGTAGCGCTACGCGAGAACTACGGCATAATGGTCCTTCCTGCGGACAAGGGGTCCACTACAGTAGTCTTAGACAAAACTGACTACCTCCAGGAGGCGTACCTTCAACTATCTGATCCCGGCACCTACAAACCCACCACTACTGACTTAACCTACACCAATCAACAGAAACTTTCCGATTTCATTACAGCTAATGGTCCTCGTGAGGACATATTTGAAATGTTCATAAAGTACCTAATCGTGGACAGTCCACGTACCTCGACCTTTGCCTATTACCGAAGATCCACAATCCGGGCAACCCAAGTAGACCCTTGTAGCCAGCTATAATTTTCCTACCGAACGCATTTCCGCCCTTGTTGACTCCTTCCTTCAACTACATGTTCAAGCACTGCCTGCCTACATACGTGACACCTACCACCTATTAGAAATCATCCGTAAATTAACGCCTCTTCCTGATGGTATACTGCTTCGTACCATAGATGTTACTTCCTTATATACCAACATTCCTCATGCCCATGACTTAACAGCTATGGTCCTTAACCAGAGACCCAAACCTCATATTCCAACTACAGCTTTCCTACTTAACGTGGCCAACCTTGTTTTAACATGTAACAATTTAACCTTTGACGACAAACACTACATTCAGATCCGAGGCATAGTTATAGGTAAGACAGTGGCACCTTCCTATGCCAATCTTTATGGGCAAGCTCGAACATGATTTCCTGCAAACTCAACCTTTGACCCCTCTACTCTGGGTAAGATTCTTGGATGATGTCCTGATGCTATGGATTCATGGTGAAACCAGTCTCAACACGTTCCTAGAACAATAGAACCAATTCCTGCAGTTCACTTCGTCCATCTCTACCAAAACATTCATATTCCTTGACGTCGACATCACCTTAAAAAACAACACCCTCACTACTTCCGTTCACATAAAACCTACCAACCACATGCAGTATTTACACTACTCAAATTCCCACCCATACCACACCAAGAAAGCGATTCCTTTCTCCCTTGCATTTAGAGGACAATGTCTTAATTCCACCTTGTAACAAACAGATTCTCGAGGTGAATGATCGAGGATAAATGTTTGCTCTTTCGACACTAGTCGATCACTCCAGTATCGTTACATAGAGCTCGATGCATCACAACAGGAATAATATGTAACAAAAGAAGGACTCAACTTGTTCCCAATAGAATTAAAATTCTCGTGTTTCTTAACAGAAACATACAACGTTCCTTTCCATCATTAAATAATTCTAGAGATTAATATTGTGATATTTTTCGTTTCATTTTTATTTTTATTCACTCATTACAGTTAGCGAAATGTTAGCAGTACTGTCTCAAATTTTAGAAGACCACCCTCTACTATCATATGTAAGAAAGTAGTCAACAATGCGCATAATTAACAAATATTTAAAATAGAGTATCGTAAATAAATACAGTCAAAGATTTAAGTATAGGAAATTTGTACATTCCATCGAGTATCGAGACCCATCTCTAGTAAAAATAAGTTTTAATTTTAAGCATGATTAGGATATGACAGTTTCATTAAATATCTTAATTACTGTATTAATTTTTTAAGTTTCTTTAAAGTTTATTTGGTGTCTCTTATTCTACAAATTTTGCAGGCTTGGAAGTGCTTCAGGTTGCCCTATTCTAAAGATTAGCGACTACTTAAATCGTCCAGGAATTATTGCTGATCCAAACATGATGGATTACATGATTGAAGGAATGGCTCTTGAAAATGCGGAAGGCGCAGACCCGTTTTTCACTTCTGAGGTACGAATAGTAAGAAGTCTGCCTGTATCATCGTCACTGATTTGTAATGTTCATCGTGTTGTTAAGAGATGGTGCCCTGAGATACGAAACATCTGCTACAAGTTTAACTGATTTTATTTATTTATTTTATTTTTAAATTATTCACTTATTTTTTTCTTTTGAAAGCAGTGCTACATTGTTAGCGAAATAGGTAACATGGTTCACTAAACATCTCAGACAGAAAGAGCTTTCCCCTGATGCCCCAAAATAGTCTACCGCAGACCTCAGTATCTCAATACGAACGTACATCTCTATCCTGTACGCCAACCATGAACCAGGCCTTAACTCCTTGCAGTGCAGTTGTTGTTGTTCTTCGGTGCTTCTTCTTCCATCCTCTCCTTCGTTCCATCTTCATTTTTATCTTCTTTACTTCTATTTCATTTTTCTCTATTCTCCATTCCCTTCATCTTCATTATTATTATTATTTTACCCTTCTCCTCTCATTCTTTACACCCTAAAATCCATTTGGGTTCTCTCTTTTATTCATTTTTTAGTCTCCATAACCTGGCTACTTTGTTACCTGGCGTCTGAAAATCATAATAGTTTACAGGTATAACACAATTATTAAAAATTTTGAGTTACAGAAGCAAATTTCAATTTTCTTGTCGATACATATTCCGATAGTTTCATTTAGCAGTGTAAAATTTGACAGATAAACTAACTGTTCAAGTTATTCATTTATGTTCAAAGTTGATGTGTGTTTGAGAATTGACTTTCCATTAAAAATTTATCGTCTCTAATTTCTATGATTGACTTACATCACTATAATTACCAATTTCAGTCCTGCTTACTGTCACATAAATTAAGCATAATGGATACAATTGTGCTGTTACCCACAATTATTATAATTTAGTGATGTAATAGTCTTGTGTTATTCTTTTTCAGATTACGCAGTTACTGTTCAAAGGAGACAAACCATATGGTAAAGACTTGGAAGCCATTGATATACAACGTGGACGAGATCATGGACTTAGACCTTATAACGAGTATAGAAACCTCTGTGGTCTTCCAGAGGCAAAGAGTTTTGATGATTTTTCTGATGTTATATCACAAGAGGTAATGTTCAAAACTAATTTTCTCGATAACAAAAATAAATTTTTAATAATATTTTCAGAAAGTAACAGCAGAAATAAATTCTGTGATAAAAATCGGAATGATTAATTTCAGATGTCATGGTGATTAAAGTATGTCATGGTCAAGGGATCCAAGTGACATTGACGAATTAAAAAAGTCCAAGGTAATCTTTTATCTATAACCCGAAATATATGTGACACAAAACTCATATTTTGTACAAAAACCTTGAACGTTTTGTACAAAATATGACAAATTTGTGTCACATATATTTCGTTGAAAAGCATATCTTCATTGGAAAACAATTAGAGGTTGATAAATTCTAAACTCGTTTTCAATATAAGAAAAAAGACTTTGACTAAAGTTTAATTTAAACAAAATAACTATAGATCGCATTCGTAAACCTATTTTTTATAATAACAAATTTAGCTAATTATGACTGGATAGGATATTTAATATATATATATAATCAAACAAAACTTCAAGCATTCGTTTCCCATTTATATATTATAGTAAACATGCTTCTGCTATATGACATAACTAGAGCGTGTGTATCGTGGCTTCTCACAACGAATTTGGTTGCATCTATTTCAGTAGTTTTGGACTTCCATTGCTAGCCAAACTATTATTATCATCAATTTTTTTCTCACTGTAGTTTGAAGATAAAATGTCCGTCAACTCGTTTAATTCAGTAGTGGCTCGTAGCTTGATGAGCTGGTTGTGCTAAAATGTTCAACACCAAAATACTGATGTTTCCCTGGTTTCAATCGAATGCCGGGATAGTACTATCTGTAAGGCCAGGATCGCTGCATTTTCACATCCTGGCTTCTCCCCTATCCCGGCCTGAATCTTAGATGTCTAAAGGACAAATAAATTTAAAGAAAAAAATATTCACATCCAAATCATTCCAACCGTTTTGGAGGAGATGTGGAACATATATACATGGATAAAATGATTGTTATTTATATACAGATTGGGGCGATTTCCTCATTCAAGAAATACACTTTTATTGTTTTTGTTTTTTATTCACATATGATTGTTTTGCGCACACGGATGTGAAAAGTGAAATCTAGTCTTTACATAACACAGAACTCACTGAAGAAGCTTTTCAGCGTCGTGCGGACTATTTCTTGTAAGCCTGTCTTCCAAAATTTTAGTACTGTGGTGTAGAGGGTTTCTGATTATAAACATAAAAATTCAACTATTTCCTCTGACTGCAAGTGTCACTTCGTGTTACTATTATCAACTCTCTCGTACAACTATCAGTACAACTTAGGAATTATACGAAGTGTCATGTTCATAGATAATTTCTTACTGTGTATTATCTCCGTAATGCTTTCAGTATCATTATCTTCCTGTATGTTATCCATACGCCATTTTGAAAATCCTACTTTAAGTCCACAACTCAGAACTACTTCCGGGATAGGAATGTCGTCTCCACCTATCGAGCACTGCACAAAATATACATTTACTTCAATAGATATTCGACTTAAAATCACTGTTCATTTGATTATATGGATACAATTCTTCCTGCCAATCTTATTTAAATTGTGTAATAGTTTAATAAATAATAATAATATAATATCTGAAATTACTATTAATACAAAATGAAATATGTCTTTGCCCGTAACGTTATTTCCACGGTGCATTTTTTTTGTAATTGCTTACTACACACTATGTGCCTTCATACTGGCACAAAATTACCGTACGTATCTCAGAAGTTTTCTCCCCAATCATGCGCATGTTCAGAAAACATTTTTTAGGCATTTGGCAGTGCCATATTCTATCTGGCTCCAACGTGATTCGGAGAGTAACGAATCGTCGCGTGGAATGTCACAGGTTTCATTTGAACAAGTTACAAATATAGCGAAGAACTGTGCTTGTATATAACCTGAGGTAAATGCACTATACAAACTTTTCTCCTTTATTCATTGGTAGTGCCATGGCAGACTGGCTCCTCCTCACGAGCCGCGACTGGTTTAATTTGAATTTGAATGTGACTTTATTTATGGCGTTTAGGTAGCTATAAATTGGGTAATTTATACATTTATACCTTAATTCATAACTTCACTTGTGATACTTGTATTTCCGTTTTCAGAATTGTAGCAATATTTTTATTGTTTAATTATTTACCATATAGAATAGCACTGATCCATGTTCTGGGAACCATAATCAGTTTTTCTATCAACAAAAATGTTAAAAAGAAAGACATTCATGAAAATTATTCACATTATTAGCGATAATATTGCATTTCAACTTGTATATTGACCATTCTCTAAATTTATTCTTACAACAACGCATGTTATAATACGCGAGATAAGAATTTTAAATATTTCACACAGAGAAGGTAAAGTTTTCCCTATGATTTCTTTATTAAAAATAGTGTTTTGATATCCTGACATGCTTGTGCTTTTATATCACTTAGGTTTCTGTGTCGTTAAACAATATTGTCAATGATAAAAACAGGAAACAAAAGAAAATCACAAACGAGATATGAAGAGCTACAAAATCTTACTTGTATTGTAAATAACACCACTCTAACGAATTAGAAACTGTAAATTACTTCGGTTATTTCTAATTCAGGGGTCTAGTTAGAGAACGTGACAAGCCACATAGTCAATAAAGGTGTGATTACTATTTACACGCATTCCTCTGACATCTGTTTTTAATCTGATAATCAATGTTTAATGTTGGATGAATTCTAGAACCTCCAAGAACTAACAGTGATACATCAGATTGCGAACAGATGTCAGAGGAATGTATCTAAATAGTAATCACACCTTTATTGACTATGTTGCTTGTCACGTTCTCTAACTAGACCCCTGAATTAGAAATAACCGAAGTAATTTACAGTTTCTAATTCGTTAGAGTGGTGTTATTTACAATACAAGTAAGATTTTGTAGCTCTTCACATCTCGTTTGTGATTTTTTTTTATTATTGACACTGGAACGCAAATGATGTTAAAACACAAACGTGATGTCAGTATTTGAAAACGCTATTCACCTTCTCTGATTAAACTTTATTTATTCACTTAATTATTCGCATTTCTTTATTCTTCTTCTAGAACATCGAGAAACTGAGGAGTCTTTACCATAGTCACAACGATGTAGATGTCTTCATTGGTGGCTCTCTGGAAATCCGTGCAAAAGAGTGTTTGATGGGACCAACCTTCCACTGCCTTTTTGTTGAGCAATTTACCAGGATGAAGTTTGGAGACCGTTTCTTCTACGACGTACCAGATCAACCTGGTTCTTTTACGTTAGGTTAGTTTTGATTTCTATATAAAAACAATACACTGGTTCCATATACTTAATAATTGATTGTATTGACCGAATATAGGTCTATGACCCGAAAGTCCTTCGGTAAGGTGAATTGATAGTGGTTTACCATTGCCTTCTATCGGATGGCGGCGACACAGTTGAATTAGGTTACGAATCACTTGTCTGTCCCGATCGAAGGTCGAACCTTGGACCCCTTGATTACAAGACAGAAAAACACTCATCAAGTGGGCATCCCCACTTGATAATGGAGGTGAAATACGTATATTTAGAAAAGTATTTTTAAATACAGGAATTTCTAAAAATAATATGCTTTGATAAACAACGTATTTTAAGTACAATTAATCCATCTCGCTCATTATTATATTTTCGTCCTTTCTGTATGTGGAAAATTTAGGTTGCAATATTTGAGATCTCGGATAACCATTGCATTGATTTAACATCGTAAAATGCATATCTTGTATTCTTGAAATTTATTGACACTGAAGTTTAGAATGCAATTAAGTTAAAAATGAATTTTCTCTTAAGACTTCAAATATATAAGTACTCTGGGTTGATAAATATACTCATATATCAAAAGTTATGGGAGAGAAACCTTCCTAGTTCGGCAAAGTGCAGCAAGTCAACGAGACTTCTATTCCACAAGTGAACAAGACTTCTTGAGAGGTGTTGAACCATGCCGTCTGGATAGGCGCGGACAACACTTTGGTATTTGTAGATACAGGTTCTTAGGTGTGAATGAATGTCTGTGCAACGTCCCATAATCGCTCGATTGAGTTCATGTCGGGCAAACGTTGTGGCCACACTATTCGACAAAAGTGTGCAGAATGCTCCTTGAGCTATTTCTGGACAGCTTGGTGCATTAACCTATTGGAACATATCCAGATTTGTGAGGGTACATAAAACCTGAAATCGGTTGTAAATGGTCACCAAACTGTGCAACGTAGTAGTCACCGGTCAATGACGTGTTTATTAGTTTGACCAGTGAACAAAATCCATGCCACGTGAAGAAACTCCACACCAGTATAGAATCACTAATAGCATACACGATGCCTTGTTGATACCTCGAGTCCTTGAGGTCATGGGATTTGTACCACACTTGAACATTACCATCGGTTCAGCTGATCGGATTGGTTTATTTTACCTTTCCTCCAGAGCCCAATTACCATGTTTGCCAGCCCATATGAGTTACTATTTCGGTTGTCGGGCTATTAACAGAGACATTCCATAACTCACGGAAGCCAAAGAACGATGTATTGACTTACTGGATACCCGTCTGGTCACTCTTGCGTTAAATTTGGATGTGATTTGAGGTAGTACCACATGTTTGTTCCCAAAGACAACTCTACCCAGACGCCACTGATAACGGTTATTGAGGACCAATAATCGTCCACAGCATTGTCCACAATCGATAGTAATTACTATCCGTTTAACATTCACCAACTCTTTAAAACTCCGATAACTGATTTCCATATTAAGACTGACTCATGTTCAACCTGACTCACGAGATAGCTCCTTAATCTTGGTATTCTCTCAGGTTATCTAACGTTGGTGGTTTTTAAGGTTTCACAGACTGCAATCTCCTGACTTTCGGCATTTGAGTATAAAATAATTATACGTAGTACGAGTATGAAAAGCTAGTAAGGATATTTTAACATTAGAGCGCGGCCACAAAGAGAAAATAGGTGGATATATCGTAATTAATTATTTTGCTAGAAAACAGGATCGAAAGTTAAAGTCCACACTATTTCCTTAATTTTCCGCAAAATTTATTTATCTATTAGTCTGAGTCCACATACAAGACTTATTAAGGATAGCCTGGGTATATATTAATCAGGGAGGCGAAAACAGATAAATTCGATCATGATTTTCAAGTTTTTTTTTTTCAGTCTTTACTCTATCGACTTCTGAAATACCATTGGGGGGAAATCTCACAATTCATTACTAATATTGATATGTTTTTTTTTTTAAAGATCGATCTGATCGAAATATACTCCGGTTACCCTACTAGTAACGTTAAAGAATCGCAGTTTGGTAAGGGAAGAAGGATGTGTGAGGGAAATAGAGATGTGATTAGTCTGGTGTGACAGAAGAAAACTGTCCGGCTGGATGACTTCTGAGAATGATTTCTGGGTAAATCTCTACGTGGTGTACGTCATGTTAATATGCACATAAGGAATAAATGTAAAGCAGTGTAATGACAAAAAATACTCTGAATATTTTAAGCATCTCAACATTTTGTATTTTTTCTTTTTCCTTTTTAGATCAATTGAACGAAATTTATAAAGTTAGCCTAGCCAAATTATTCTGTGACCATGGATCTGATATTAAAATAATGGCAAGGAATGCATTTCTTCAACATAATTTAGAGTAAGTAATATTATTCTTGTCTGGAAATTAGTTAGCAGTTAAATTAAGACTCAAAAATGAATCCAGCAGCTCAACCCACAAACGCCGTTCCTGAATCAATGAAGAAACACTTTTCTCTCAATATGTCGATGCTTTTCTTTTCTGTTGACATAAATGATGAGAAGAAGAATGGTTTTATTACAAATGTTCACCGTAGCTAAATTTTCCAAAAGGTTTTTATATCTTAAGGTTAGAAAATTAACTATAAGAGTTCATGGCGATGATGATTTTGATGGTGATGTGAGATTTACGAAAAAGTCCATCGTTGCAAGAAAATTGGACAAGACGTTCGTCATAGTAAAGAATCACGGAGAATTACATCAGTACAGAGAGTAACTAGTGACCCGACGCTCTACCAACTAGACTAAACCGGAAGCTGCGAGATGACGCTTTAGCGCAGTTCTTTCTCCTTCAGAAATCTAGATGGAACTGTGGTAGGGTTACGGTATATCCCTGATTCGTTACGATAGCTACCTTCTGGAAATTACATTTATGTACTGACATGGAAAATAATATTGGTAGAGCTTTGACGTGTGACACTCATTATACACAGGTTATTATACACAGATGATTAAATAATATTATAGTAACTTACATTTATCCATAGTAAATACCATATTTACAATATAAAATAGTATCTAGGAAACCGATTAGGAAACACTGAGATATAAAGTTGCAAATAAATAAAGTATAATTACTTCACAATAGTCATATTTTAATTCGATGATTTAGTTGTAATTATATAAATGGCATAACCCATCTAGCGTCTTTCAAAAGGAACGCTCATAAGCATATTAAATATCTCTAAAGTTTTCGAACAAGTTCCATTATACCCATACAATTATTTATTTTAATTTTTGTGATAGTAATTTATAATTTTCATTTATAATTCATACATGTAAAAGCACACAACTATCTCAGTCATAACCTTACGTGGACAAAACAATGAGTATATTTACACTGAAGTTACAAATGTGTTGTAAATTGCATATTTTGTGGTATATTACTTCCTGTATTCCATTCAAAAAAGCGGTTAAATACTCTTAACAACAGACTATGAAATTGCTTACTACTAAGATCCTGAAAATTTAACAATTGCTTGTCTCGTGTCTGCTAGAAAACAGATCCTCTAATCAGTCTATAGAGTCCACAGTCCATCAGTCCAAAGGGCATGAGTCCACAGCCCATACAATTGAGAAGGCTATTTGAACAACAGCATTTGTGCCTGGCACAAGCCAATGCAAGGCTCACAACCACCTCAATGTGTACATTTTTAAGTGCATCAAACCTTTCTTACTTTCTACTTGCTCCCCTGATTGTAATCAGTAAATTGTGAAAAACAGCATACAGCACGATTGTGTGGGTGCATTCTCCTTAGCTATTATGCACTGCCAGACAATCGTTGCAAGATATTCGAGCCAAAACAACATTTAAAACATTAAATAAACAGAATCGTCGAATTATTTCTAGTAAGGAATAAAAACCGGAATATTTGGCGTTCCGTCAACAATTTGTCGGAACAAGAGGACATGTAACGAGGAAAAAGGTCAGTCCCGTTAAAAGAAAACGGAACGTCCGATCACCCTAGTGCACATTGTATATAGGTTAGTAGATCCACAAATTACAAAGAATATAACGAATTTTTTCCGATTGTACATGGTCCAAAAAACAAAAAAAAAATAAAGAAAAAAAAATTGGGGGGCAAATGCTAACATGGAACATATAGACTCCGATACTGAGAGATACGTGACAAGGTGGCCAGGTCAAAAAGACGGCAGAAGTACTAAAGCAGCCAGAGAAAACACTGAACGGTGACGATAGGGAGTAATAATAATATATATTACTAGGACTCATAAAAGAGTTTGCACAAGGAAATAGGAGGTTAAGAACCAGGAGAAAAGTAGCAGTAATAATAATAATAATAACAACAAACAAAACGTAACGAAATCATGCTTTTCTAATCAGACATTATCGTCAAAAGCTTCGAACCTTTTCGTTTAAATGTATACTACCCTGTAAGTAACCCTCCTTTCTACCCTATTTTACAATTGTACAAGGTAATCAGAATAATGTTACGTGTTGTAAGATGTTGTAAACATAGATGTTACTGGTATTCTAAAGTACTACTTTGAGGTTTATATTTTCCTCAATGACGAATTCTTACGTTAGATATATAAACATCTTTTACAAATGTCATTCCTAATATCTTCTTCCTATTTCTTTTCAGCAATCCACTTGTTCCTTGTAATGAAATTCCAACCTTGAATCTCACAGCATGGATTGACGTGTAGTGAATATAAAATTTCGAAGTACAAAAAAAATCAGAGGAATTATTCTCGTTATTCATCAAAATACGCGACATTTTGCTACATTTGCTTACTTATCAACATGTAGAATGTGGAACCAATGTTTTTTTGCACCAAATATCGTCATTTGAGACTTCTGTTACAAAGTTGATGTTTCAGATTTGTGAGTAGGCCTTGAAACTGGAGTGACTATGTAAATCGTATTTCTTCGTCAAAGGTTGATTTGGGCAAATTGACACCGATTTGATGGAAAAGAAATCGCTTTGTTGTGTCGATTAGAGTAACTTAGCTTGGCAAGAGAGAAGTAGTGTTTTAATATTTTAAAATATTAAATAGTAAGGTTTAAATCGCAATCATAAAGGATTTAATGTAGGAATATTTATAGCGATGATCGTAATCCGATGATCATATATGTAGTGATGTTCATTATGCCATTAAAAACCTGTTTATATAATATTTATATTGAGTTTTATTTAAAACATGCCTTCAGTGTTTTGTCAGGTGGGTTTAAGCATTTAATGATTTGCCAGTGAAGATTGTAAAAATAAGCCTAATTGTCGTTTAAAGATCTATCAAATTCAAAGAAAAGTTCAAATCAGAACAAATATTAATGATATTTGTACTGCGGGTGGTATTTTATGTATTTTTTTGTGTTTATGAATTTTGTCAACAGATGTCACTACTATTGACAATGTGAGCGAGACATGGAATCTCTATCGATATATTGTGTAGTTTATTTTTCAACGTGCGGAAAAGAGCAGATGAATGTAGAATAGTAATCGTATACAGTTCAAAGAGCTTACTGCTCAAGTTTCATGTTTACTAACAGTCAATAATCTTAAATCGCAATAAGATGTAAGATCAATGAAGATAAATAGCCATGTTAGGTAACGACATGCTTATAAATATAACGGCCGTCCTCAAATCGAACCTGATACACCAGCTAGCATAGCACCTCTCCGACTTCCAGAACCTGTACAGCAAGCTCCTAGTGCCTCAGATCAACAGCCCATTACCGTCGCACTAACCCTCTCATTCTCACCCTCTAAAATATATTCCCATTCGACCGAGAAAAGATCCTACTTAATTTACAAAATGCCGCCAAAGAAACCTTCCATGGTGACTTCAAAGCAACCTACTCTGGTCCCTACCTTCATTTCCACACTTCACAAGCCCCCTCTCCTGTCTCATTCATTGAACCCTACTCACTCGTTACCTCACTTCTCGTCTCCATCTATGCACTGTATTCATTAACGTTTACTGAGGGCTCATCCGTATTTCATTGTACCTAGAATCGACCTTCATTTGTCTTTAATGTGTCAACGTGTTGTGTCGTCTAAGAGCACTACATCCTCATCATTCATTCGTATCATTTTCATCCGATTCTCCTGAAAATATGATTATAAACCAATGCTTATAATGTCCAAAATTGAACGATAATAATAAAATAAAGGATATAAACAATATTGTACCAACCCTTAGCCCATCCACATTTCCTTTTCACCCATTCATTCCTACTACACTCCTTTTCCCGAAATAGAGGACGTAAAGCTAGCCACTTCGGTGACTAGCAATAATAAAATTTAAAAAAAAAAAAAAAACGACAGGTAGACAAACTAACCCGTTGTATAACCTTTCTTATTTGGTCTTTGCTTATTGTTGGAGAAGTTATTATATGAGGTCTAGGTTGCTGAAAAGCACCGCAGATTCACATAATAATAAGAATTCTCTAAAGGCTCTAGAAGATCTTGTAGCCACCACTAGGGTCTAGATTTGGGACACTTAGTAGTCTGTCGGAGGATGTTAGTCTGCGTTAACACAGAAATCAATGAATGAGCCCTGAACGCACGGTGAAAATTTTAAGTAAGAAGTTGATTAATAGTCATTATTGAAGGGAATCGTCTGGGACCACGCAGCGACGACAGGAGGATCATTTCAAACATGGACATTGATTTAATCTTCAAATAGGTCACAAATTTTGGAACATGAATTCTTTTGTCGATTACAGACAGGGTGGGATCCAGAATTTTCGTGAGGAGGTGGCGCCAGTGAAATCAACCAGGAACATTTACGATTTTCTCTGCTAAATTAATTGTTTTTAGTACAAATATATCATATTTCTCCTCATATTAGTAAGCTATAACATAAAATATGACACCGGTATCCCTAAAAATTGATATTTCTAGATAAAGTGGATTTGTCAGTAAACAAATCCAAACTTTCTCTGAGATAAAGCGTTAAAATAATGCTATCAAAAATAAAATTCTTCCCTGGAAGTGAGGATCACACCCCACCCACACCCATTGTCTGGATCTGTCATCATTGATTACGTAGATAACATAGCATGCAAAGGTTCGCCAATCTGAGTAATTAATGGTAGTTATTCACGATCGAAAAATTTGTTTAAAAAAAAACAATAGATTTTCTTGTTTGTCCACAAAGGACAATGTGCTTTTTGTACACTCTTTAAATTGTGTAACAAGTTAAAATTATCAGTGCACGTAGTTCTACTACCCTAATCTTCCTCCGTTTAGCTTTTCCGATTAGTAGAAATAAAAAAAAATGTCTTATCGTCGATGCGTGAGGGTTCAATGCTTGCTTGTATTTTACGATTTTGGTGTTGATTGAGTGTAAATATATGGAAGAAGATAACTTTACCAAAATATCTTGAAGCTGATTTGATTCAATAACTATATTGTACAGGAAATAAGGAACACATATTGTTCTTACCTTGTAACTACCACTAATTACTCAGATTGGCGAACCTTTGCATGCTATGTTAACTACGTAATCAATGACAGATCCAGGCAATGGGCGTGGGTGGGTGCGATCCTCATATGGGTCCAAGTGTAAAACATGAACTAAAAAAAAATAAAAAAATCGAGCTTTGTACAAGCTGTTCGTCTGTTGCGAAAACGTGACCAAGGACATAAGGTAAACGGGATAAATTTAGGAAAAGCCATTGTTGATCGTGAAGATGGAAGAAGTGAGCTGAGAAAAGGCATTGAAAATTCCAGATGTAACCATCTTGAGCAGGTCATGTACCAGGAATAAACTAAAACCCATTTATACTAAAGTATGACCATAAAAACCAGTTATGAAGTTGGGTAATTTGGTTTATTTAAACAAGGGGTGTGTTTTAAATGTTGGGATAATCTCGAAACCGGATAATTAATTTATGCTTCTCTAATGTGTTCTGTAAATCTAACTTGGACATCTCTTTTATGTCATGCCAATGTATTGCTCATTACATTGTAATTTTTTAAACACCATTTCCAGGATTATTGGAAGCGTAATAACTTTTAAATTGTGTGAAGTGATTGTTCATTTTTTTTTGGGTGGTTTAATAGCTGTGTATTGTTAAAAAATATTCTTAAATTTGTTCGTAATGGGGTGGTAGAAGGGAAATACAGATCAAATTTGTGTTGTCTTTTTTTGTTTAGCTTTGGTAGTACAGTACCATTTCATTTATTTGACTTGTGGTAACCATATTTGTCGCCTAACTTGATAATTTAATGAATTTTCTCTTCTTTAAATCAACCTGATCAGTACAAATCTTTACGCCGCGCAGGAAAAATGTAAACCAAGTATTATATGATCTACATCTGTACTTAAAAAAAAAAATGTTTGTTCACTGGTAAAGACTACTATTAAATCATTTTTAGCATAGAGTAATTTTCCATAAATAATTCAGTTGTTCTAGACCAACTTCATAATTGGTTTTTATGGTCTAGTATAAATGGGTTTTAGTTTCTTTCTGCTCAAGATTTTTCACCTGGATTTTTTAACGAATTTTCTCACCTCACTTCTTCCATCTTCACGATCAACAACGAGGACTAAATTCCTTAGTTTTTTCTGTACCTATCCCGCTTCCCTTATGTCCTTCTTGATGTTTTTACAACAGAGGAAGTGTTTGTACTTCAGCTCGAAAACGTTCATGTTACTTAGATTTTTATTAATGCATGATTTACTTTTGGTCTATACAAGGAAGTACTGCAACTTTTAAGGTAAAATTGATTCAATGAGTTGCAGGTTTCATTGTTGTATTCCAACACATATTTAGACGCCATGATGAACCAAAATTATTTTACCTACAATTCCAAAGATTTTATACGTTCGTCAACACCAATAATAAGACACTATTAACAAGATTTGTTCAAATCTGAGGTGCACTCAGCCTCCTATCAAATTGAATACTAGACTGTCCTTTGTACTCCTAAGTATCTTGTGAGGTAAAGGCGGTCGAACATAGTACTGAATACCCACCTCACTTCGTGTCATAGGTCTAGATTATATGGAGAATCGTGAGGCTTTTCACGGCGCCTGTGCATTGCACAGAGGATGCCTTTATTTATTGTGGTTTCACGCTCGTGACCCAACGTCAGCTCCTTAGGAAATGAGGATAAGGTATTACAAATAAAGCACGATCCTCTACAAAAAGAAATAATGATTCACTTTATTAACATGATATGCGATTTCACATGCAAATACAAAAACAGAAAGGAACAATAATAATGAGAAGTAATGATATGCGATGTTTCATGTAATAACAAGCGAGAGTTAAACAAAATGAAAAATAATTGTTTTCATGCCATTTGTTTTAAGTTTAACATCTAATATCAGTTTTGTTTGACAAGAATCTATTTATTCGTGTAATATGTTGCCCACGTATGTTCTTTCCATAAACTTAAATCCATTGCAGGTATATTTTCACACGGCACCAGATGATTTCTGAAATAAGAGTAAATCATATTTTTAGACAGGGTTATTTAGCCAAAAGATATACATTAATATCTCTATATCTAGATCAATAAATAAATAATGCAATGGGTAAATGAAAGGTTCTACAGGGTGTTTTCTAGCTTTTAAGATGGCTGGATAGCTGCTCTTCGTAAGCGCTTCTTAATTTTTCTTTCGTTCATTTCTCTGACCATGCCTTAAGGACGAAAGCTTGCTATCTTTTCTTACTCATACGAAATACCTGTGCAATTGCTATACCGTTATGGCCAAATGAATAACTTTTCTCTCTCTCTTTTATTCATTTGAATTTTAATTTATTTATGGCCTTTAGATATCTCAGGCTTAGTCTGGCTCTTTTATTCACAATAAAACATGGCAACATTTCTCCAAAGGCGTGTTCACAGAATAGGAGAGAAGATGGACAAAATGGAGTGGTGCGAAGAAGCTAATATATATCTGTCTAGCACCTTTGATCAATATCGTATGTCTAAGTGTGTGAGTAGATGAACTAACTGGTTAATATTCGCTACAAAATATCAAAATGGAAATTACTAGATGAATTATTTTCTATTATTATTATTATTATTATTACTTTACTATACTATTTGGTATCTTAGGAAGGGAGCAGAAATGTGATTGGCTGTTACTCTTGAATTCAGAGAATAATTTTTTAGAGCAAAATGCGTTTCCGAACACGATTATAAACATGTAGATACTATAGTTGTTATACTTTCAATAATATGGCGTAAATAGAAACAATGTTTTATACTATACGATTGCAGTTATTTCAGTTCTTATATTTTAATTCGCTGATTGAGTTGGCCAGAAGCCTAGGAATATAAGTGACATTGACGGTTAAAAAATGTTCCAGGTAATCTTTTATTTATAGCCCAAAAAAATATGTGACACAAAACTGTCATATTCTATACAAAAAAAAAAAAAAACTTGGACCTTAATGTGTTCCATGTACTAAATATGACAATATTGTGTCACATATATTTTGGGTTATATATAAAAGATTACCTCGAACTTCCTTTTTAACAGTCAATGTCACTTATATCCCTTGGCTTTTGGAGGCGACATTTATGATTGAAGAACCAATTTTCCTAATTAAAATAAAGGAGCTTCCCTTTCTAGACTATTTACTCATTAGCAGACCTTAGACTTTTCATTTAATATATATTTCATAATTTCATAATAAAACAAATATAAATTCAATAGTTTTGACAATATGTTCGTTTCCAAGAAAATATATGAATATTAATTTGCTAATAGACTCTACCATATACTTACAATTCGGTAATTTTAAGAAACGTTTTTGGCTGAATGATTTTTACGTTGTCTCCGTTGTCACAAAATAATCTTGACAAACTTGTTTTACGGATTTGGTCTAATTGTTCTGTAAAATAAGAGAGAATGAAATCAACGTATGTTCATTTCTACGAACAAATATTTTTTATTATTTATATATATTCTAAAATACAAAATATATAATCTCTTCTATAAATATAAATAATAATTAAATTAGAAAGTAGTTCTAAACTTGGTATTAAAATAAGTTACTTAAGGTGTTAGTTTACACCATATTACTATAAATATTGTATTTGATTTTTAAATATTATTACAAAGCAGTACATTTTATGGAAAAGTTGTTCCATTCCTATAATTTCCATTTTGAAAAAATCATGCGCATGCAGAGCAATGAATACTACCACAAACTTTTAATTATGTGAGTGTAGGTTCTAATTTAGCACAGGAAGTATTTTTTTTATGCATCTAGACTACGTGCGTTCGTATCTCCGGCTGGGGTATAAGAACGTTTAAATATTACGTAAGCACATCTTTCGTCATTTTAGACACTCTTCCCTTTGTAAGCAAATAAAGGAAGACATCTGAACCCATTGTACTTACGTACCACTTGTCAATTTCTTTTATCATGGTTTCGTAGTCCAAAAGCTGTATAAATCTTGAAATCTACGCAAATCTATTTTTAAGTGAACCTTAGGTAAACATTGCTCTGATTTCCTCTCCCACGTTGTTAGATAAAATAAGCCAAGCTTGAATTCTCCCCTTGAATGCTTACGTAATACTGGAACGACCCCTATTGCTCAGAAAACATACCAAGAGAAGATTCTCTTTAACAGAGCGGGAAATACTAACCATCCCTCGTACAAATCGAACATTGACTCAGGTAATGCTAGTATTTCGGTCGAATGCCTTAGAATATTGAAAAGATATGAAACAAGTTTAAGATAAGATGCTGAATAAAGGAACTGGCTCAATTGATAATGTGTTGGCTTCCTACTCAGATTGTTCTGGATTAGAACCCAGCAGGCGATCATTCTGGTTGAATTTTTCTAGAATTTCTCCTGTCATACTAGGTTAATGCCTAGGCCCCGACCGCTTTCTAGATTTCCAATCCCCATATGTATCTCCTGTCATGTTACTTGTAAATAGAACTTAGTCCTGTAATAGCATACAAATCAAATCCAATCAAAGGTGATATACAGAATGACAAAAGACAATGAGAACTATCTTGAGTGACATATTAAGTGATAAACAAGTATTGTAAGAGTTAGAGGGTGAGGAGAGAAAACAATTCTCTTAATACTGATGTTAAACAATTACCAATCCTTGCCTACCATAATAAACTAACACAAACCATTTGCTGGTCTCTGTTTCCTCCCCGATGACACTCGTTTTTCGCGTAAACCACAGGAATGTTGTGTATTAGGCTACGGCTTGTATCTCGTGCTTCTCCTTATCAGTATCAAACAAAGATAAAATCTTCAGTAGCTTTTGTGTTTTCTTGTCTGTCACCTGCTTTCTCTCAATGATCCTTAAGTACAGAAGCAAACCTAACCTAAGCTAGCCAGGCTAACCTAACCTATATCCTTAATACTGTCTAGTTTACTAAAACCCACATAGAGGGACCAGTAGTAAATGTGAATGAATCACACTCTCTCGGCGGACATTTGATGGTCTCCTTAATTCTCCTATTGCTATTATTACATGAGCCAAGAGAAGATTCTAAATGATAATATACAGTGAAGTAAATCCTTTTAACATCGTCAATTTTCTTTGCAGGCTTAATATATCGGCTTAATAAGCCAATTGAAAAGTCTTTTAAAATATACTAAAATGAATATTGTATTTGCATATTTAGACTCCAGAAGCAAGCTATACAAATGACATTGGCGAATAAAAAAATGTCTGGTACCGTAATCATTTATATATAACCCAAAATATATATCTGGCACAAAATTGTCATATTTTGTTCATGGACACATTAAGGTCCAAGGTTTTTTGTACAAAATATGACCGTTTTGTGTCACATATAATTCGGGTTATATATATAAATGATTACTTCAAATTATTTTAATTTATTTGCCAATGCCTCTTGCTTCCTTTCACCTCTGGACTCCTCATACGTATTATTTACACAAAGTTTGGAAAAGGTCTTGGGTAGTTATTTATAGAACTCTAAAAAGTGCTCAAACGCGATTGCCATACGCCGTCAATGTATGAGAAAGCAAATCACCTGACGTTTCTAGAAAAAGCATGTAAATCTAGGTAATCTGCTTAGTCCATCTTTATCCCAAACACAAGATACACATATATAAAATAGTATTAATGTTACTTTCCGTATTCTTTTACTTACCATGTGTAAATGAGTGATGTTGTCCTCCATTTTCGTAAAAGTATCTATCTCCTCTCTTCAGCCTTACAAATTGCTCTCCAGTGATGCATAAGAAAGTAGGACCCAACAAAGAGTCATGGACATGGTATTCTAGAGTCCCTCCAACTAAGAAGTCCACATCATCTGGATGGTGGTATAATTTTTCCAACAAGCGAACAAGCTATTAAAAAGAATATATCCTCAGTATCAATTTAGTTCAACTTCAAATATTTACAATTGCTATCAGTAGTCACTAATAATTCAAAAAAATTAAAAGAAAAAAGAGAAAACAAATCCTGGACATATTGTTAAAATAAACAAGACAACGTTTCACCGAGTCTAATCGAGCTTCATCAGGTGGATTCAAGACCCCATGGTAAAACGTATACTTGAAAATTATCATTGGAACAATTTAGTGAACGGTTAAAGGAAGAGCCTAACTAGGGATGTATCTAACACGCGAGTCCGAGGCTCCTAATGTCTTCGAAATCTTTATTTATGTATAGAATTAAAGCTTAAATATAAGCGTAATTATATAAATGCCGACTCCAGAAGCCAAGGACTACAAGTGACATTGACGAATAGAAAATGTTTCTGGTCATCTCTTTTATATAACCCGAAATATATGTGACAGAAAATTATCATATTGTGTACGTGGACATATTAAGATCCAAGGTTTCTTCGTACAAAATATGACAGTTCTGTGTCACACATATTTCGGGTTATATATAAAAGATTACTTTGAACTTTTTTCTATATGTTAATGTAACTCGTATCCCTTGGCTTCTGAAGTCGACATTATAGTTTCTTAAACGTTTGACATTCCCAAAGCCTTGGACTGCTCTGAAACTAATTTCTGAATGCATTTACTGACTCGTACCTATGTTAGTTTTAATGCATTGTAAATTTTAAGCTTTAGGTCTTGCATTCATTTGATGAAGTTCTATTATTAACGAATGAAAAATTATGCAGTTTTAACATGTCCACTGGATGTGTCCAACATGTCCACAGTTTTAACAACATTGTCCAGGCTTTCTTTACCCTTCAAATTGAGAAGATGGTGGATCGAAAAGTTTACGAAATGGAAGACTTAGAAGTTCTGAAAGTAAGCAAATCATAGTTGTTTCCAAGTCACAGAATAGGAGTAAGAATTTATAGTAAAAGTGCGTCATGCATGTAACACTGTTTCTAAGACTAAAATTATATTTAAATGAGGTGGAAGTGTTGAAGAGGTGTAGTAAAACATTATGAAATTAAAGTAGAAACTTTCTTCGATACTGTGTGACTTTATGTGTCCTATCTCAGTGTGAGACAAGAATGGATGCCACCGCCCGAAACATACGGTAATTTTTGGTACTTCTTAGCTAAAATGTGTATATTTTATTTAAGAAATAAGTTCCTCGACGAGTTTTAGAGCTAAATAGAAAAATGAAACACGCAATTATCAGTTCAGCTCCGTTAAGGAAGTTCTATTCGATGCATGAAAATGAAAATATCAATATAGGCAACAGGAAAGGAGATGTAGTCAAGCATCACTTACAAAGCGCTCATAAATGAACGCAGATTGATTTTTGCGACTTATTTTCACAAAGAATTGCACAAAGCGAAATTCAACTATTGTGATTTTGTCCCGATATTCAACGTACAAGGGCAACGTAGATAAGGAGTGGGGCTCCTTAACCGTAACCATAGACGTATAGGAAAAATTAAAAGATTTATTTATTAGTTATGCATAACTAGCGCAAGTGGTTTATTGACAATTGATGCTTACAAATTATCAGTAACGGTTTATGATAGAAAAGTTATAAAAACATACAAAATAACGGAATAAACAAGACATCGCTGTAAGTTTCATACAATTTATGTACAAGGTTCCATGTAATGGAACCTACTGGTCTAATGTGTATAGGTGTTTATGCACACTTCTACATAATGAACGTGAGTATACAGTTAGTTCCATGGCCGAGTGGCCGAGTGGATGAGGCAGTAGGCTTCAATTCAGATTAAAGGTTCCGGATTTGTCTCCCGGCTGAAGCATGGATGTTTGTAGAATTTTGAACAGTTTATTGTATACAGAAGGATCCAAGTCATTAGATGCTCTAAAGAAAGTGCCCAAGGGACATCATATCCACTTGAATTGCTGTTCTCCTGGAGTATTGCCTTGATAATCCTTGTGTGACCAAGCCCTTACTGACTGGTGAATTTTATGATCATGGAGTAGAACTCCTGGTGATACTATGCTTTTAAAAAGAACGCGCCAGTGGGTGGTGTGGAAATGAATGAGAAGGATTTAACGTAAAACTGGAGGAGGTGTGTGTCAAAGAATAGGCCAATTGAAGGCGCTTTTCTGTCCAAAGCCCTCTTCGGATTAAGTTCTAAATTAGCATACAACAGAACTACACTTTCGTAGTCACATAAAAATCTATAATTGAAGTTGGAAGATCTGAATCAAAGAAAACAATCCATGACTCTTACCTGTTAGAGTTAATTTAAAATTTAGACAAATGTCCCCAATATAGGCTACTTTAACTTACCTTTGCTGGTATGGCATCTTCAAAATGTTTAAATTGCGTTGCAGTTGGCAAGCCACATAATTGTCTTATACTATTATAACTTGGAACACCAAGATCTCGTCCACGTTGAATATCTATGGCTATTAAATCACTACCACTTGGGCTATTGGCTCGAAAGAGAAATTCTGTTATCTGAAAGGATAAAAAATAAAAGTACTGTACATCAGTTTCGTAGACAGTTATCTTACAAGAACATTTACATCAGCTACATTTTTATACGATTGAAGTCATTAAATTTAGCAAATGCTATATGTTGGTACAACTCTATAATGGAAGCCTTTTTGCACAATTGATCCAGATTTATATAATGACATGAATATTCCCGTATATGAGACAATCACAAATCTGCTCTCTTTAAACTCGTGCTTGCATGATAATTTGTGTTACTGTAATGCTGATATGGTGTTAGGTTAATTGGCAGAACAATCTGATCTGTTTTTTTTTCTATCTGAGCTATGACCAAAATGAGTATAGGCTATCTACAGGAAAGAACTTGTGAAAATATCAGAATGGCCACTGTTGTATCTAAAGCCGATTAAGATACATTTTGCAAAGGGTAAATAAGGAAGCTAAAACCCGGTATTTTATAAATATTTTGTATCGTCATGTACAGTATTCTGAATCATAGCAAGGAAAGTAACAATTAAAATATATTCAACTCTATACAACACAAGTAATTAATCTAGAGCATTATCATACAAAAGGACCAGTTTTCTACACCATTCCATCATCTACTGCTTGGGAAGCAGGAAAGTTACTGTCGATTGAGTATAGCTTGCCACTGATAGTGTGATCTAAACGTTCCAAATTGACTACGTTGGTTCAGAGGGATTCGGGGCCGGTTCTCTGTTTATAAATAACACTTCAGGTTAGGTAAATTAGGTTAGTTTACGTTAGAAATAGTCAACTTGATACTTACTTAAGAAATACTCAAACTGAATTGTCACGGACAAGCTATAGGTACTCAAACCTTTATTGTAATTATTTTCACTGTAAGTACGATACTTAAAATTTTACATTTGTAGCAGGAAATGTCATACTCTGTCTCTAGTATGTCAGTCCCTGAAGGCCAGAGGACGTTTTCATTTTAAATTAAATGTAAGAGAATTTGCGTACAAATCAGTGCTTCAAAGTAGCAAATGAGTAATATTTAACTTGCTTTTAGGTAAATTAATTCAAGATAAACTACCTATAATTATTCACGTTTAATTCTTAAATGTATCTATTGACAACAACGTTTTATTAGAAGAACTTGTATTATCCTCATTTCTTAACATTACTCCTCTAGAAGTTGAACGGGACAATTATCCTTATAAATCATCTTTATAGCAGTACCCATATAATATAGGATACCCCAGGGATATCCCTTTCAGATCTACAATATGCGTACAATGTCCCAGAATATTTGGGATCAAATAAGAATATTCAAAGGATATACTTTTTGGAATATTAAAAAGATATTCTAGATTGGAGTTTCAGGGATATTCTGAGAATATCCCCAGGAATATTCTTAGGATATGCGCTTATCCCATACATTCAGATATTCGTAGAATATTCTACGAATACTACTAAGAATATCTTAGAATATCCTTGGAATATTTCAATATCTCCACGGGGATATTTGTAGCACATTCCTGGAATGTACCTGTGCGGTATGGGTTAATAACCAACACCCTACAATCCCATGATTAAACAGATCGCTTCCATCTATGGCTGCGTGCGCATTTCATCATTGCTCTAACATATTAACCTGCGAGGATAGTAAGTCAAAGCACACAGAATCATACAGATAAATAGCCTTCGTTCATAAATACGTAGGTGAACATTTTTTTCTGGCTTCGAAGTAGTTTCTTTCCTTATCGGTAGATATCACTGAGCTCAGTATCTTATTTTCTTAAACATCCTGACAAATTGACAAGCTTATAATTAGTTCATGCTGACACATTTAATCTAAAGGTAATGCTGAAGCTGAACCAATCAAAGAACTCCAGTTTACCATGATCTCCTAACGAAATAAGCTATTGAGTTCAGAGACATCTAGCGGCAAGAAATTTCTTCAAAATCAGAAAGTAATGCGTAGAACACAGACTAATTCTCTGTATATTTTTCTGTTGGTAAAGCAGAAAAACTAGAAAACTGTTGTTGCTCTAGACACCCTAAAAGTTTACCCTATATCGAATTCAAATCATAAAAACGAAGTCAACTGTTCAAAGAAACATAATCACGAAGCACTAAATCATGCTAGATCCAGCTAAAATCAGTTATCCCTACTTCTGCCACCTCCTCATTAATATTCAAGTTTTCTATCATATTGCGAATCTAATTCTAGAACGTCCTATCTATACTTTTGACTTGAAATCTGATCTCAGTTGAACAACAAAGAATAAGTAGCCTGTCATCTCATGACAATATGGGGAAACGTCTTTTCATCTCACATATCTTTTCTTGCTTTACAACAATCTATTCCGTTTAACAATCTTACATCCTTTTTCTCTCCTCTAAACCTATATTCACAAAACAGATTTTAGAATTAGGCTCTTAAAAAGTACATCAGACTAAAATTGACTACAAAGGATAAATCGACACAAGAAAGTTTAAACTATCGAAATAATAGTACATTTTACCCTTCAACAATTCAATACTCATGCCCCTCCCTTATATTATACTAAAAGAAAACTTAGCAAAGTGAGTATACTATGATCAAATACAGACTTTGTAGCTACCTCTTTGCTGAAAAATTTATCATTTTGTTGACTGCTTTGAGTGGACAATCCTCTTAGAAGTCCATCCATACCATTTTGATTTCCAAGAACTGTTGGTCTGTTGAAGAAATCACTGAGTCTAATTGCATTTCTGTGGTGCCTAACTTTGTCGAATAGACTGTAGAAGAAAAAAAGAATTGAATTAGCATATACATATGGGATACGTGATCATTGGTCAGAGTATCTAACATAAAGTACAATTGAAGCTTATATTGTGGCTATCCACATGGCCCTTGTCATTCTGAAGCAGTTTCAACTCCCGACATCATAGTTATAGATTGATGGACATGTTCAGTTTTATCAAGCACGTATCTTCTAAAGATAAGGCCTACTATTAACGAGGTGTTTGAAAAGAGTTTCCACCCGTCCAGTTTTTTGATTGGATTGTCCCGGGATTTAACACACTGTTCCGCCCAAAGATTTCTGGGTTACATTTTTGTTCCGCCCTATGGTGATTTTTAATGACGGCAAAAGTCCACCACATTATAGAATTGCGCAGCCATCAAAGGGATTATGCGCGCGCACTTCTCTCCCCATCATCACCCTTCCATCATGATACACACCCTTCTGCCTCCTTCTCATCCGTACATTAAAGACAAGATGAGATTTGGAGCCCGGGTATCCTGTTTAACCCTTACTGATTAGTGTGACCCAAATTAATATGTTCTATTTTCTTTATTGTTTTTCCTGAATAGGAGATCGGTCACATTTCTTTCATATTCCTTTTACATAGTTTGAATGAGTACTTTAGTTCAACTTCCGTGTTTAATTTTGAGTTTATGGTTTCAGATACAGTAGTTCTGCTATTTTAGACTGAAACATTAACACTGATAACACATTTACATCCAACACTCATAAAATTAACATTATTTAAAAATAAAACAACAATAAAAACATAACACAACAGTATTTACATATTTCTTCTTAGCTGTTTTCGAAAGGCTTGTTCTGTGCTGAAAATGTCTATGTTTGGTGGTAGGCAATTATATTCAGAAACCATTCTGACGAACATAGAGCGTTTGACTATTTCTAATCTTGGTGCTGGGTATGTGAATATGTTGTTATTGCGTGTGGAATGGGTAGGAATGCGAAAGTTGAGCTCAGAAAGCAGCAGTTCAGATCGAACTCTACCACTGGATATTTTAAATAAGAAAAAAAAAATGATTGTCTGCCAGATTTCGTCTTGAAGAGGGTGTTCGAATATTTGAGATTTTTAGAATTTCTGTGTTACTTAGGGAGCTAGTAGAAGGGACTCTGTATTTAACGATGGCGATGAAAATGCTTAAGACAGAATTGAGACGTGTCAAGTGAGTAGGAGAAGCCATATTCCAAATGGGGAGTAGTATTCCAATTTCGGTGAAATGAAAGCTTTGAAAAAGATCCTAAGAGGCTTTGAATTTCTGTGAATCTGTAGAAAACCAAGTAGTTTCATGGCACTGCTAGTTGTGGCTCTGATATGCTCAGCAAATATTAGTTTCTCATAAAAAATTACACCCAGACCTTTTTGAAAATTTACTTGCTTAATGGGAATATTGTTGATAAAGTACCTGAAAAAAAATCTGGTTCTTTTTCAACGAAATTGTAAGAGTGGAGAACTAAAGGATTTAGGGTCATAATCCAGGTATTTCAGAAATATCCTGTTGAAGAAGAAGGGCGTCATTATCGGTTGTTACTTTCCTAAAGATCTTGCAATCATCTGCGAACAGAAGAATATGATTGGAAGGTGAAGATAAGTGAGACGGAAGATCATCAATATACAGAAGAAATAATAGTGGACTAAGAACGTTTCCTTGTGGTACACCGGATAATACAGAAACGTATTTGAAAGAGGAATAAGGAAGAACCACACGCAGTTCACGATTAGAGAGATAATCTTTGAGCAAGGAAAGAAATTTCCCATTTATATTAAACCTATTGGATAAGTTATAGAGAAGCATATTGATCTTTACTTTGTCAAAGGCTTTGGAAAAGTCCAAGTACACCACGTCAAGTTATCTGAAATAGACTTAATCGCATGCGTGAGCAATGCGGACAAATTAGTTAAACAAGAGCTGTTAGGTAGAAAGCCGTGTTGAGCAGTATTTATGTATGGAGAGACAAATTTGTAAAGTCTATCTTTTATTATCTTTTCACAGACTATCGACAAAGGCGAAAGCAGAGATATTGGTCTATAGGAGGAGGCTTTGGTTTTATCACCTGACTTATGAATAGGAACTATTCCATAACCGGGGGAAAGCACCTTCCGAAAAGTATCTGTTGAACAAGAGTGACTGATAGTGGGTAAGAGATAGAATCAGCAGCGTGACGGATAACTCGTGAATTTTCGAATCTATTTTTAAAAGTTAATAATCAGTTGGTCCATGTATTGAACTCTTTAAAAATAATTTAAAAAACAAAAAGCAGTTTTAAATTTTTATTTCGTTAAATTTACCCCAAGTATCCTTGAATCATTGAGTGCAGGTTTCTACCAGCTCCCACAGAGAACTCCAGTAGATTTGCTGGACTAACGTGTTCATCATAATCATAGCTGTGCCCCGAATGTTGAGGATACAAATTGTATTGTTCCATGTAATCGTCACCTGTAGAAAGACAGGAAATAGCATTATACGTTCATTAAGTAATCTGAAATATTTGAAAAGAAAAAAAAAATCAATTTCCTTAAGCTAGGTTCACAGCAAGAAAATCAAATTGTAATAAAGCAGATCATTTTGTTTAATAGTGCTTTAGTATCGTCTAATAGTGTACAACCGACTAAGCAAAATGGAGGGAAGCCAAACATGTACAAGTATGGGTTTAAACAGGACCGCAGCTTGAATTTTTACAAGGGAGAACAAACTAATTTTGGCGACCCTTTGAAGGACTCAAAAGTGAACAACGCCCCTCTTTATATTTATTTGGCTCCCGACGCCAGGGCAATGTGCGCCCTTTAGTCCACCTCTACTTGCGACAATAAGTTTAAAAGGACACTAAAGCATGATTATACAAATCGTTTTCTTATTTTTGGATTGCGCGTTGCCTTATAAGTCGTAATAGAATATCGTGTTAAGGAAATATATTATACAACACATTTTAAATCACCAAAGTCGAAATTGTTACGAGATTTGATCGAAAAGTGTGACGAATGTATAATTAAAAAAAATATCAGAATAAAATAAAGATTGCAGTTACTACTCTTCAAGATGCTTTCATTGGTTTACAAAAATAATGATGGGAGTACACTTTTCTTGAATGTCTTCAGTTTTGATGTTATTATCGCGTTAACGCCTCGAATGGAATTTGAAACTCTCTTTCAAGGTCGTTTTGATTTCTAGTGAATAGCCAAAAGTCGCATGGTACCGAGTGTAGAGTTGTGTCTATACCAGAGCTGAAACAAGTCACCGGGTCAAGTTTTGGACCGGATCTGTCCTTGGAATCCGGCCTGATCAGGTGGCCCAATGACCCGGAAGGCAAGAGAGCGTTTTGAACTATTTTTTTAATGACTTTCGGAGTTTGAACAGTGTTTCTTTCAGGGCTGACTGTTAATGGTGTTATAGTCCCCACTCCCTGAGAACACCAAAACTGCGATGCCGAATATTTCCGAACAACAGTAAACACATATGGAAAATGTCATATTCCGGAAACAACGAAAATTCACTCGCAATGAAATGCTATTCTGTAAAGGATTTGTGAAAATCACAAACGAAAATATTAATTGATTCAAACGACAGGAACTAGACCAGGTAATATCGAGTCAAAACATGTTCACCGTGTCAAGACTGGTCCGCTGGGTCAATTGGATTAAGATTCTTTCATCGGTTCGCCGGATCAGATAATTAAATTGGCAATTTGAGTAAAGACCGGGTTACTAGACCAGACACGTCAATCGGGTCAACTTTCAGATCAGACCACCAACGTCCGGGTCACTAGAAATGACCCGATTTTATCTCTGCTCCATGAGGTGTATACTGTAATTGTTTTACCGGATAAAAATGTGCTTTTGTTTAATTTTTGCTCTATTTTTTCTTCTACCGTTAAAACACGTGATACAAACCTAGTCTAGTTATCTGATATTAAAATCTACCGTTAAATTGTTTTAAGCGGAAACAAAAGAGTTGTTCAGATTCTCTAATAACACAGAGAAACATACACAGAGAATTTGTCTTTACTCTTCAATGTCTACGCAATTTCTGCGTAACTTTCTTTCGAAACCGTTAGATGGTTCTGACCTAAATAACTTATTTTAAAAGATCATGGTAAACGGAAGTTCTGCAATTGGTTCAATATTTCCCGTTAGCTGAAATATGGCAGTAAGAACCAATCAGAAGCTTTAATTTATCAGAATGTTTAAGAAAATAAGCTATTGACTTCAGAGGAGGCCTCTATCGGTGAGAAAAGAAACTTCTTCAAAGTAAGAAAGAAATACGTAGATATGAATGCAGTTAAAAGGTAATAATTGAAAGATTTTGCTACCATCGAGAGTTAAAAACCTTCAGTTATTAATAATATTAATTTAAAAGAAATGATGGAAGAAAAGTTTTTACACAAATTAACTGAAGTTATAATTCTGTGTAAATTAATACATAGATTTCTTTTACTTACCTAGTAAGACAGGTAGCCATTCCTTATAGGTAATATGTTGAATCTCGGCTATCACAATCCTCCTGGCTTCCTGGTACAATTTCTCGTCACTCCATTGAGGGTTTAAAAGTGCCAGTGTGTCTGCAACACGATTGTGTTCCCTTAGAAGGATTGTGTGAAGAACTGTGAGCTGTGGATTTTGATTTATTCTGATATCACCTACAGAAAAAAAGAAAGAATTGATAATTAGATGTATTAATAATTTGATCAAGTAAATTATGAACCTATACGTTTTGATGATTGTATTAGATTTTTGGTCTTTTGGCATTTCTGGCTCAGCTTTGCATGGGGTAGTTAGAGGATGGGGAAGGTAGGACCAGAGCCTTGCTTAAGGTACCATCCTGGTATACGCTTGGTGAAACTGAGAGAAAAACCTTTTGTGTAGACGATCTACGACAAGAAATCTTAAAGAAGGAGCTCAATAATTTTAACTTGTTAACAATTAGTATATCTTCCAGTCATAATTTACCGGGAACCATTGGGCCATCCTCAGGAATATTCAATGCTCGCCTTCTCAGGGGGAAGTATTAAAATAAGTGAGGCGAATCCCAGTCCTGACTTCAGTAGCAAGCTTCCTATTTATATGATCAATCTTCCGTTGAAAAAAAACTGTGGGAAACTTTTCCAACGACATCTCAACCATCATGCTGGTCTATTGCTCAGATCTATGCTCCCCCATCATGAAAATCCTGCATCCTCCAATAGTAACAATTCAATCTATTGGTGAAGGAACACGACGTGAATATTGTTGGAAGTAAAAAATGTCCTTTTAGATAATATTTCTTTTCAGTGTACTTCCTGTTTCCCTTGATGAACTCGTTTTAATATTTGCTAACCTGAGATAATAGTGGGAACAGGAAGAAATGTGTAATATAGATGTCTCTTCAAGCTCGTATTATCTCGAAATAATAATTATTACATTATTTATTACACACAGATTTTATTGTCTTTCTTTCAGAAATTAGTACCGGAAATATTCTCACGAGAAAACCTCCACTGTTCTCCATAGACATAGCAAGTTGCGACATTTATGTAGATTTTACTTAACTCTTAAAAGGAAGAAAACCGAGACTTCCGTTTTATAAATAAACCGTTAAGTTATTTTATTGAGAAATGTTAAGTTGCTTCATTCATGTACAAGAAGCAGAATTATGTTATTCATTTTCAACAAATACACTTTCTTATAAGAAAAACTTTTTGCATGATTTAAAACTGGTAATAATGTCAGAATGTATATTCGTTTATAGCTTTCCCATTTCAAGTAGCACTTTGAAAATGCTATTTAAAGCCCCATGCAGTACGCAACAACGTCACGAGATGTCATTGGTGACAAATAATCCTGTAAGGATAATGTTGGCAAAAAATAACGGACAATGATTTCCTGATAATTAATCTACCTTATATTCTTATTTGAAATGTTGCGTTTAATATTCGTTTGTGTTGTTTCGTGGAATTAAATATACAAGCGCGCATACGAAGTACTTGACCTATTTTCCCATACACATATTTTCCCGTTCATAACAACCTAGCTAGACTAGCTGGGATTCGTTAATGTGTTTTCGAGGACACTGTGTTACACACACATGTTAGAGACCAGCAGGTATACGATACGATCTGACAGTTGGATCGATTTTTTTCAGTGTCGGAGGGTGGAGTAAAACCAAGGCATCAATAATTGCACAAAGACTGATAATTTCATCAGCCATTTTGATTCTCTCTTTTCTCTTTTTTCTCTCTTCATTTTACGGGCTCCGGACGGATTTTACAAGGGACTTTCAGCTCTGGTTAAACCTCCATCATCTAGCGACTGGTGAAACGTATATAAATCTTGATGTTCTAGACAGGACTCAGGCACTGAATCTCGATCTCGCGCTCTAGTAGGTGACAACGACAACAATGCACCTGCTTCACCTCCAAACAATAAACAACATATTCAGCAGCATAACAATAATATTTTAAACTGCCATTTTTACACGTTTTCTGGTTAAAGTACACATTTCTTAAGTGTCAAGTATGGCATTGACATCGTACCACGCCAATGTCAATAGATATTTACTCAAAACGCCCAATCATGTTCAACATCCCCTTATTGGCCCTGTATTGATCCGATATCGGCCGAATATCCTTGTACTGTTAGGGTAGTGTATGCGGATTGTCTTCCCTTTCAGTGATCCCTACTGATCAAATTAAAGCGGAAACTGATTGCCTTCCCTTTCAGTGATCCCCACTGGTCAAATTAAGGCGGAAACTGATCCGGTGAACGAGTAGGCCATATTTCCTAGTAGATTATGTTATTTCTAAATAATCCTCCAGAGACTGTTCTGATGTGGCTACCGTTCAACGGATGTACGCGTCACGTAGGAGAAGCAATGAATGTGATAAGAAACAGAGCACTTTCACAATACGTGACGCAGAGTATGTGGAGCATCAAATCAATGTCATATGCACACAGTTAAATTCGATTCAATTAATTACTGTACTACAAGTTATACATCTCAGTTCACAGGTACATTACTGAGTATAAAACCATTAAATTTTTCACAGTAGTCTACTGTACTTTCAATTATAAATGGTACTTAACGATACATTTGGAATTGTTCAAGTATTTCACATAGGACACATTTAATGCAAGTTTCAACAGGTTCCGCTGGGCGGCAGAAATGAACAATTGTCTCTTTCAGACAGAATTTTCTTTAATACATGGAAACGAAATACGTTATTTTGCTAAATATATAACTGTAAAAACTTTCTAATTTCTTTCGGTTGGCAAAAGTATCATTAATCGAACAAAATTGTTGTAACAAAAATGTGGCAAAACGCTCGCTGATTTTTATCTTTTCCTTTTACGTAACATAATAATAATTACTTTAGTATAATTCTACAATGCTTAGTTAGCAATTTTAATTTTTTTGTACATTTTTATGTACATTTCCTTTGAAATTAAATTAGCTAAGGTGGTAAGTTTGAAAGGTGTAAAACCTTTAATTTGAGAAATCCAAAATGGCAGCAACCTAAAACTTGATAATTTTGAATAATCCCATTTCCGTATACGAGGATTCTGAAGTCAAAAATATTATTAACTTTAAAATCCAAAATAGCAGGAGCTCGAAACACCATCATTTAAACTAAATCTGATTTGTTTAATTTAAGGCCTTTAGGCATCTAGGCCTCAGGGCGGGATGGGGAGGAGAAAGGATACGGAAAGGTATCGGACAGGGCCTAAGTTGAAGGTACCATCTCGGCATTTGTCTGGTATGACTGAGGGAAAACGTCAGTCAGGATAGTCGACCACTGGATTTGAAATCTGATTTTTATCAATTTCCCATACGGTTAAAAAAATCGAGAAATTCCTTGGTAAAGGTAGGCAACTATAGTTACCTGGGTATTTCTAGTAACTAGGCTAGTAATAAAAAATAGTTTTCAGCAACACTGGGAGAAAGAGACAAAATTAAGAAGCTAAGGGAGACGAACACAGGTAGATCAGTGAGAAGGTCAACTTTTTATCGACTACGTCAAATTGCTAGACACGAAAACCACTAAATCCAAACAGTATTGAATGTCCGAAGTAGGTCTACGTTGGCTGAACTTCGAAGACATAAAATGAGTTGATCCCAGACTTACGCCACATTTTAATCACTTTTGTATTTATCAACTGGAGATCCGAATTCACATTCGCTGAGTGTATTTCCCCCCATTTCTTTTAAAATCAGAAATAATCAAAATGACGGCAGCAAATACTTGATCGGAGTTGCATTCACGGCTACGTTAAAAGAAAACGTTTTCTCACTCAGCGCATGCGCAGAACTGACAACTAAATCTATCCACCTCAGCATATGAAAAATCTCTGTGAGTTTCCTCCCTCACTCTAATCTGTACATTGTATGAGCAAGGTTTGTTTTAGCTACTCGAAAAAGCTCTATTTTAGAAACTGTTGATCAAACTGTCATGACATTGCTGGTAACAGGGAACAGTTAATATTGATATGTGATAACACACAATGGGCAAGAAACTCTGTGATATATTAGCTGTTGGGTTCGAAATAAAGTACTGAAACTTCTCAGTTTCTCTTGTTTATTTCGTCACTCAAAAACGACTTAAACGAGCAGGTTGACTCAGCAGTCCTTAGAAAACTCCCGCGTATGAAACGTCACAAAAAATATGGGCTATTTTACGGTATTTAAATTGTCGTTTGTGGGCAGCCCCCATTTCGATTTAAGAATTCAACATATTTCACTTCAGAATAACACTTTGCGTCTTTTGAAACTCCCAAATTTGAAATTACACAAAAAATGGACGATTTGTCAAAGCTATGCTGAGGATAGGATAGAATGCTGAAATGAAGTTGGCCAGGGACTATTTTGAAGGTACCATCCGGCCATATCCTGGTCTGGCTGCGAGAAGAAAAAACTGGAAAAACCTAAGTCATCTCGGGAGAAGCTGGACCGCGTTTTTGTATTTCGGAATTCAATATATTTAATTTAAGAATCGAACTTACTAAAGTCCTTTGAAACTCACACATCATAAATGTCACGAAAAGCTGATAATGTTTAAAAAGAATATACATTACTTATTTATGGGATGCTGCCATCTTGGATTTCGAAAGTCTAGATAATTAGCTACAGAATAAAACTTCTCCAACCTAACTGATAAGAAAAGTCACGAAAATCGAACTACTATCAAAATTTGTCATTTTGGAGCTATTGGTTTCCTAAACTCAGCGCAATTGCAATCAGAATCGAACTCAGTGACCTACCAAATGGACAAATAAGGGATTTCCCGAAACATCGACGATTTTTTTTTAAAAAAATAGTCATTTTGGGGTGTCTATCTTGGTTTTAATAGTTCAAGATGCAGTATTTGACTTCAGAATCAAACTAAACACTCGAAATCCACAGCTCTGAAATTTCACGAAAATAGGATGATTTTTCAAAATGTGTTATTGTGTTGAGTTGCTAGCGTTTGGACTTCGGAATTCATTAAACGTGAATTAAACACAGCAACCTTCGAAATCACAGATACTAAATTTCATGAAAATCGAACTATTGTTTTAAAATTTGACAGTTTTCGACTTCGGTCATTTTGGATTTTGGAAATCAATATGTCTGACTTTGGAATCGAACTTAGTACCTTCGAAACCCTACAGAGAACAAACTTTACGAAACTTGGACGGGAAAATCGGACCATGCTGCGCTATTTTGTTGCTACCATGTTTTTTCATGCGCTGTTAATGTGTGTGCTATTTTATCGCTGCGCTAGTTTGTTACTTTGTCGTGTGATATTTTATCTGTGCTGCTCTGTTGTGCATCACTCAGGATGTGTCCGCATTGTTTTGTTGTATATCCGACTCCTATAATTAGCTCACACTGTATCTCCTCGTTTCGTTTTCGTGGACGCTGTTTAGAACAATGCTCTATCTTAGAAAATATACGCCGTTTCTTGTCACTCGGTTTTGGTACATACTTTTGAATTTCACGCTGTTTTACTATACTCTGTGTTAATCGCCACTACTCTGTCCTGCGCTGTTTTGACGCTGACTCTGTTTTGGCACATACGTTGTTTCGCAAGGCTCTGTTTCAACCATAGAGTTAGGAAGAAAATAGAGAGAACATGACGTCACATGAAGCCAAATTCTGTTCATCGGCAGCCATCTTGTGTGGCCCCATTAGAGTCCCTCTATACCGAGTACTGTGAGGATTGCCTTTTTCGATAGAGGATGAGCGCACCTCCGAGAGGCAATACTCGGAAAAGAGGGACTCTGAATACGGGGCCACACAAGATGGCCGAAATGCCTCGTTCCTTCCATCTCTTGGCTTCATTCCCCTCTCCAACAAAACAGCCTAAGGTTCCCTCTATTTATATTCCTAACTCTATGGTTTCAACCGACGCTGTGTTTAGAACCCTGCGCCGTTCTTTAGTACGCTGTTTTCTGGCTGCACTATTCCCAGATGCAAGGATTCCGCCAGGATTTTCAGTTTGGGGGGTGTAAAGTCAAAATTGGGAGGGTGTACGTGAAGTTTTGCACGGTTTCTATCGATTTTTGACCGCAAAAACAAGTTATCAAGAATTTGGGAGGTGACATCCCCCCTGGAGTGTATGGCGGAATCATTGCTGTTGAATCCAAAATATATTATCGGATGTTCTCCATGATAATCGTATTTGTACAAATTATCATTTGCTTTCTAACATGTCCTTATCTTTCTATTATCTTACATTGGAAATTCACTGAGCAGAGAAACCAATTTAATCACAGATGAAAGAAGTGGAAGAAAAGAAAACAAGAAACAAATATAACTTTCGTGAGAGAAGGGTAATCCATGTGGAACGAAGTTCCTAGTAATTATGTAACTCTTTATGAGAAATCAACGACGCCAAACTAATTACAGAACGAGAGGAACATTCCCAGATAATAACTACTCTATGCGCGTGTGTGATTGCAAATGTTTACATCTGCGCTCACGGAAACGAAAAGCAAAATACTGTATATAATGTGTACACAGATCTGATTTATTATTGTAAAGAAACAAAATCAGCGTTAACAATACCGTTGGAAATTAATAAACAAAAATATAAAACAGTAGCAAAACTGAGGAATTTATATTCTTTGTTGAGTGAACACGGTCTATTGTCTACCTCTAGTTTTCATATTTGAACCTATTCTTTAGCTGTTAATGATGTATAATAAGGAAATTGATAAGATCACTTTAAAAGCTCAGTATAATTGGATACCAGATACTTCAGAAATATAGCTGATTTGCGGAAAAACGAATTTGATACAATCAAACACAACTAACAATATATAGGGTGATTCGAAAGTGCTAGTACACCCTGGTAGTTCACAAACCAAGGAAATAAAGCATCGTCACGAATATTGAATAGTTCGAAAGGACTACATTTTAGAGTAAATGATCAATGTTCCCAGTTCCCACCATCTTCAAATTCGCCATATTGAATGGAGTTTTTTTTTTCTTTTTTCAATACCAAGTGCGTTGTATGAAAACAAACTACATGAGAATGTTCCCAGAATAATTGGTCATCGTTGATGACGAGAATTTCCTACTCGTAACAGGTAGGTCAAGGTGAACCGATGGTGATTTTCTATTGTCTTCAATCGGATGAAGTGTGACGTCCTAAGGACGGTTTAACGTGACCCTCAAACTACGTGTGTACTCACGGAGAATCGAATTTGGGACCTTTTGATTCCAACGCAGCAAGCGTTACCACTCACCCACAGAGGACAAGAGCTACGATAAAGGAATTTATAAATTCCGATAAATACCTAAATCCTGTAATTTTCATAAATGTATGATAGACAAAATGTCTAGTACATGAATACGATGCAAGACTGTTAGATAGGAATTGAGACTCGGAATTTTCTGTTTACAAGTAACTGCCATATTATTGGTTACAAATATTCGGGGGCATTACCACTCACAAACTCTGGAGGGGACACACTGGGACACTGGTCATGATATATCAATTATTTTCCTATTTACATGGATAAAATTAGATTTTCATGTGGGTCAAGAACACTTATGAGAAGCTCCTCCCTATCTCGGCTCCCAACTTTTGCCGTAAGTCTTCACATTTGAGGGATGACGTCCCTCGACTATCATTGCCACAGTATCGACGCCGTCATAGACACTGTGCATGAGAGGTATTAGAACTAAGGCAAATCGTTTATTCTCCATGGGTGTAAACCACTGGAGCACTGCTGGGAGAAGTACATCACGCCCAAGGGGAAAGTTCTAAAATGTCATTCGCGTGGTACAACTCCTTCACAGGTAAAACAACATGTCAAACAACTTTCGTATGTATAGTCGGTTTAGTTGTTTTGTTATTTTTCACATGTCTAGAAAAGCACTAATAACATATGCGCTTCTCAATACGAGAAAAGCAAATAACTTTAGCACGGTTTAATGTACTAATAATAATATACAGCATACCTGTACTTAGGTATAAGCAGTGTTTTTTTGTACATACCAGCTCGGAAACACAAGTCGTTCGCACTCTGAATGGCACAGGTGTCGTTCGGGGTGGCAGAGAGTGGAGGGAAAGGTCGTTGCTTCTTCCCCAGAAAAGTAACGAGGAGGCGACCTTTGTTAAACTCACGGAGACCATTAGCCTGACTCTCGTTGTTGCCATAAACCATGGAACCATCAATGTAGTGAGTTGCAGCATCCATCTACAAAGATAAAACAATTGTGCTTTGCTTTTTATTTGAAATTATTTTCGGATTATCACGCAGGTGTCGAACGTTTGAGTCGCAATTTCAGAGCAAGTTTTAAGTTGAGAAACTCTATTAGCTAATGAAACTCGTGCTTCTGCTTATTAGCTGAAACTTCATGAGTGGCGTCTATGATTGGTCTAGAGAAACTCTTCGCCGATTGGTTGACCGTGTTTTAGTCTGTGATTGGCTAGAAAGTCTGTGTCTGTGATTGGTTAGAATCTCTGTGTCTGTTATCTGCCCAGTAAATCGCTTCTCTTATTGGCTAACTACAGTTTGTGTTGTTTTGTGGTAGATAGCCATCTTTGACTGGGATAACAGAGAGGAAAAACCCAAGATCAACAGGGACATCACGACTATCAACCATAAAGCAACAAAAACCATGATTAGCCAATCAAAAAAAACAACAGTTTTCTGGGCCAATTAAAGACACATGTCTTCTAGCCAATCAGAGAGTATGATTTTTCAGCCAATCAGAAGCAAGGAATTTTCTTAGCCAACCACCGCGAAGAAGAGTCTAAAACACATTTAACTGGTCAAATGTTTCGCTATATCAATCTTTTCATATTTAAAAACAAAAAATGATATAGAAAATAATTTTCAATTATTACACAATTTGATTGCAACAACATTTTAATTTTCAATTTAAAACAATTTCGATATTCAGTACATATTATTTTCCACTTAGAACTAGATTTTTGCATAGATATAAGAGAAGAAAATCCACATTAATTGAAATAAATTTAATTGATTGATTGATTACAAAGATCCGTACTTTTTAAAAATATGCATAACCTAAGCAGATGTGATGTAAGGTAAATTTTATTAATCACACATATTTCCAATTTGATTAGCAGATGGCATTAGAAAATAAAACGACTTCATACTAAAAAAATCTAATAAAAATACAACATGCACGTAGTAGAATGAGGTCAGTAAATTAAATACATAATTATTTACTCTAATGAAGAAGAATGAATAAATATACAGGCTGGGTAACAAAAATGTCGCATCAGATTTTAGAAGTTCCACCTATAATTACACAACTAAGACAATAAAAACACAAAAAGTACTTTTGACATCAAAATATAGACCTTTGTAAATGATACTACACTTGGATACGTTTTATTGTAGCCTTTCTAAATTTGGCGACAGAAAGCTATATAATCAGGCAGATGTAAAGGCCATGTCTGTCTATCTATCTGGGTACCCAATACACCTATTTACACTATATTTATGATCGGGGAATGGAGGTTAGAGGTGATTTCTATGCTTGAACGAAATTCTTAAATTGTGAAATCTATCTATGCAGCATTCCGTCAATCATAAACATGGCTTATATTTATGTATAGGGTAGGATTGATTTGCTAAGCCGACACCGCTTACGTCATCATATGTCGAGATATGACGTAATTTGTGACGATGCCACCCTAAATTTCAGCTTCTGTAGCTCCGAAACTACGCCTAATTTTTAATTTCTTCAAAGAAACTATTTTCTTGTCTTGGTGTAAAAAATTCACCCTTAATTTTTTTTTATCACACATTAATCAATCACCCTGTATATATATTCACTGAGATCATATCTTTGTACTTACCTGTTCTGCCGGACCAAACTTACAATCTCTGTTTGTAACTCCCTGAGCACGAACAAAATTCATACATCTCCGTCCAAATTTTGAATAGAATGGGTCGTTTGGAGGGATTTTGATTGGAAAACACGCTGGATGAAGTAATTTTTTCGGCTGAACCTCTACATCCTGAGCACAACATCTTATTGGACCTTGGGCTGTAAAAGAATTTTCAATAATATGAAAATGACGTAACATACTTTTTTTTTCTGAAATTTGTAGTTTCATACCAATTAAAGTTATTTCTTTCTAACTAAATACATTTAAATGAAAAGTAAAACAATTTCTATCTCAGTAGCTCTATGGGTTACAAAACTTTTGTTCTATTCTGGACAATATCAAGCCAGTTTTCATCACAAACACCTCTTGAAGATATATTCTAATATTGTCCTCTTAAAGACAATATCGTCCCAACAGCTTCTTTCCCTCCGGCTTACCAATTACGATGGAACATAATCTTCGGTTCCCATCCATCCGAGCTACATGACCTGCCAATCTTAGCTGTCCTGATTCCATTTTCCTGTAAATCATACAGTCTGTGGAGTTTCTTATGCAGCCTCATCTATTCTCCAGTTATCTCATTCCATTTCGGTACATATACCTTTCTCTCAAGACCTTATTTTCAAACACACGTAATTTATGTTTATCTGGCAGAGTCGTACTCCAACTTTCACAACAATAAAGAATTACCGGCAGAATAATTGCTCTATATATTTTCAATTTTAACTTTCATGATATTAATCACATTATCAGGTTAGGAGCTTCTGCACTGAATGAAAACGTGAGTTACCAGATACTCAATGAAATTTTTTATTCTTCCGTAACATCGTTTCTGATTCTTCCAAGTAGTTGTTTATTTTCTCTATGATCTCATACTTATTATATTTATGCTTCCTTTTCTTTCGTCTGTTATTTGGTTGATTATATATTGTTTTCTCCACATTCACCTACAGACCATCTCCTCCCAAGCTTCTACTACTATATCGACGTAACTTTGTAGTGTTTCTATATTGTTCGCTACTAAAATATTTTCTTGAAGTTTTCAACTGGCATAAACATAAAAATCTTTCTGTCAGAAATTATCACTGTGTTTATTTTTATAGAAACAAAACAGTTTATGGTTTTGTAGACAGTTTATCTGAAGATTATTGCCAAACGTACCTGAAAGCCTTAGGCTTTACGCTGATATCTTTAGACTTGCTGGTTCAATTGAATGATTCAGCGACAGAGGGATCTAGCATACATAATCTATGAACGGGAATGTCTATTTTACTGAGCATGATATGTTTCGCGCCACCGCCGAAACTATTGGCGCCACCGGCACCAAACTTTGTCAACGTGTGCTATCCAAGGGTATTCCATGTTCACCAAGTACCACTGTTGAAACAATTATCCGCTTTCATATGTGTATTTTTGAACATGCAATTGATATTTACAGTTGAGATATCGACTTGCTACTTGTTTAGTCAATTTGCAGTACGTTTGGGCAACACTGATTTGCAAATGTTTGTGCTTACAGTTAGAATAGTTTCCACGGGGGTCGTCAAACTTGGAATCACGGCCGGCAAAATCATGGCGCTTTTATACCAATTTTTTCTACATTTTTGGTTAAAGTATATAGTAAAAATTGAGATATACAGTAATGTTGATATTTGATGTACATGGAGTACTCTTGGGTATCTGCTGACGAAGTTTGGTGTTGGTGGCGCCAATAGTTTTGCGGTGGCGCAAGAAAAAAGCCTTGGTCACTAAATTAGGCATTCCCCTATGAAACTGTGATTATTATTTACTTGGATTCGTCTGACATCTGTGTGCAATCTAATAATATTACAGTTTCTTTCCGGATGGATCCTGACGCCTACCAGATTGCGTACAGATGTCAGGCTGTAGCAAGTAATAAGTAATCACATCTTTGCTGGTTGCATGACTTAATACCTTCCTTTACTGACCACCTGTTGTAGCCGTAGATTATTTGACATTGGAATAATTTCAATAAAAATTGCAAAATGTTTACACAGTGTGTTATTGACTCGTGAGGCTGACACTACTACAGAAAAAAGAGAATAAAAGTAATCAACATGCACGGCAGTGCATGAGCCAAGTTCTTCACGTCAGAAAACGTCCGCACTGCCAGAAGCATGTTATACAGGAACAAGAGTTTATGGCAAAATCGACGATTTGGGGGCCCCGTAAGAAAAAAGATGTTAAAGATAGGAATATGAGCTTTTGCCGTTAAGGAGATATGGTAAATATGTGCAGATGTACAAAATTTCATATTCGTATCTCAAACTATGTTTTAGTTGTGGACCCCTGAAATTGCACATTTTAGGCTAACTGACTCACTCACTCACTCACTGACTGACTGACTGACTCACTCATCATATTGTTTAGGGTGTTTGGAGTAAGCTAGAAACATGAAATTTGGTATGAAGGTAGAGGATG
>JAGDQP010009968.1:0-25239 GCA_022664845.1 Lepisma saccharinum
GTGTGTATCATTACTGACTTAATGTAATTGCCAAGGAAAAGAGGATGAAAGGTTTAACAGATACAATTTCGTTTTTAAAAAAGAAGAAAAGAAAGTAAACAATATCTAAATAAACCTTCACTTGGTCGTAAGGTAGTCTTTCAGCTTACTTGTGCTTTGACTCCAGGCACTTGTTCGAACTAGTGGCAAACATTCCTGACAAATATTATCCGGATTCAAATAGTGTGGTGGATAGCATTTCTCATTTATTATACAATATTCAGTCTTCTCAACACAATTTAGATCGGTTTTATTCTTCCCTTCTATTCTGCATGCCACACAATTGGAGTTTAATATGTGCAAAACGAGAGAGTTGCTACTACTTCTTCCATTGTTTGTGACCTATGATCAAAAAAAAAAAAAAGAAATAAAATTAGTCAATATTTAGAAAACTCATGCAATATTTAAAAAGTTTTTAAAACAAGTATTTAAGAAATTATTTTCTACGTTTATTTTAATATTCTTACCGAGCTGAGCATAGATTATCCCGAAGCATTATCATTTAAAACCACGAAAAAATGAAGAAAAAATCCTATAACCATCACAGCTAACAAGAAGTTAATAAAGTCGTACTTGGGTATTTAAATATTGTTCTAAAAATTTTAGACAAAAGCAATGTTCAATCATCCAGTCCGATGGCATATGGTCAGGATAATAATTCCTCAACCCCATTCTCTCCTTCATCCCATCTTCTGAGTGAACCTTTTCGGTTCTTTTCTTTTTATGCTCCTAATAGTAGGAGTCCCATTTTCGTTCCCTTATATTTTCCTACACATGCCACTTTCCCTGTGTTTCTTCCTTGTGCCACAATTTTTCCCAATTGATATAGCTACACTATCAGTGGAAGTTTAATAGATTTAAAACTACTGATATTAAATACCAATTAATGATATATGTGAAAGTTTGATACTATTATGTGATATTAATGGGATTGGAGATGTATTGAAGAGTATCGTACATATTTAAATATATTAACTTATCAAGTAATCTTGTTCACGGTCCAATGGTTATTATATGAATATGATCCTGATGTTATCTGAAATAAGAAATCTTATTTATACCCAGAGTGGTGAATTGCATTAGTTACGATATTGTAGCCTGATACTAGTCATTCAAAATGTAAATTTGAAAATGTGCATTACTGTAGATACTCGGTAACCATTTAACAAGGAGTGGTAAATGAAACCTTACCATTTCGTAACATTATATAGACTAAAGATATCCTAATAATTTGTAAACTTAAGATATGATTGGTGAATTAAAAAAAAATATATTAGTAGCCACCGATACATTGCAATCACAGCCAAAGGTATCTTCAATGTTTTTTCTACAATTACAATAATTTTTAATCTAAAGGTTGCTAGTAAATATGACTATTTTTCAAAGTATTGTCTTCAGAGTAAGGAAGATGACTCATAGATGTCGACTCCAGAAGCCAAGGGATACATGTAACATTCACGAATAAAATAAAGTTCGAGGTAATCTTTTATAACGCGAAATATAAGTCACACCAAACTGTCATATTTTGTACAAAGAAATCTTGGACCTTAATGTGTCTATGTACAAAATATGACAGTTTGGTGTGACTTATATTTCGCGTTATAAAAGATTACCTTGAACTTTATTTTATTCGTGAATGTTACTTGTATCCCTTGGCTTCTGGAGTCGACATCTATGATGGAATCGCCAGTATATTGTAAAAGTTGCATACCATATATCATAGAAGAAATGACCGATATCAATTTATTTTTAACAGAGGGTAACAAAAATATAACCTTTTATTGTAAATAAAACAATTAAGAACTTAAAAAGTTTAACGAAAGTTCCGCTTCAAATGAACAATTCACAAATAAAATCTGGCAGATTGCAAGTCAACATTTATAATTACTTACCTTTATTTGCAAATGTAATGGTTTTACCACATTCCTGGTATATCGTCCGTACAAACTTGTCGGAATGTGACAGATAGTTCGATGAGGAGATTGATATTCCGCGGTAGCTTCAATTGAATTTTCAATAGCTGTCCAGGCTCCATCTTTATACTTTGCTTCACTTATAAGACATTTTAAGCTATCAGCTTTGGTGAAACCGTCACCAGTGACATCAGTAACATGGCAGCTGCTATTCGCTTCATCACATATTGAATCCGTACCAACAGTAAACAGTGTAGGAGGCTGTTCTGAAACAGAAGCACCTTTACAATGCACAGATCATAATAAAAGGTTATAGTTTAGCATTTGAAATAATATTAATTATTATTATTATCAATAATAATAATAATAAATAAAGTTTTCTTATAAAGCTACAGCGGAATGATAGTGAACTACCAATGAAGAAACGGCGCGCCATCAGTTGCTCTCTCCGACAGGACACTATGCTAATATTATGTTGATGTTCAAGGCATGTCTGAAAAGTATCCGACCTTATTTTTTTCTGAGGAAAATCATGAACGTTGGATGGCAACACTGCACACAGTAGTGCAGGTATCCTTCATGCGCATGCCTGTTGGGTGGCGTGATTCTCTGTTTCTTCAGCATCCGTTAACCGACCAGTGTGTAGTGTTGTGTGATGGTTCTTCGTCGCAGTAACATTTAGGCAAAATGACGGAACATGGGAACAACGATACTGCAATCAAGTGTTGCAAAAAACTTGGAAATAGCCAAACAGAGACGATACACATGATTTAACAAAGTTTTGGCGACGGTCCCGTGAGGAGTACACAAATAAAACTGTAGTAAGGATGTTTTTCTAAGAGTAATAGAACTTTCGATAGGGATAGCTGTCATTTGTTTTCTTTTGATGACACTTTGTTTTATCATTGGTATTGGCAAATGATCATGGAAAGACTGACGCCGCAACAACATTTACAAATTGTGGAAATCGTTATTTTAAGAAATGGTCCAGTGAATTGACCTCTAAGATCATGTGACCTAACCTCCCCCAGACAGCATTTGAGCTCGCTACTCATAGAATCATAGCTTAGTACCTCAAACCATTCGGTCACTAGTCAAGTGACTTGAGAGATTGTATTGTAATGGTATAGAAGGAAATGCATACACTGACAAGTGCATAACTCCTTATAACAAATCTATTCTATTCGTTAATTTCGAGTGAAAACTGTTGCTGTAGTGAAATTATGTGAAACGTCGGCAAAGATTATTCTCAAAGAAAACACTCGGTTTTAGTAAAGTGCGCCATTAGTCGGCCTTTCAGAACCCACAACTTTAATTCCACTGTTTCCTCGACACTGACAAATGCTGAGATGAAAACAACTCCTTCGGATCGCTAGAGAACATCGTATAATATTTGACATTGGAGCACCAAATAACTTTCCGACAACTAACCGCCAGTATTATTCACAATGATCAGTCGTCACTATATGACCGATGCCGGGTCCTAAGCATTGGTGGGGATTTAGGGGGATAATAGACACAAAATCTCATGAGGTTGCAACTCCTAAAGGATCCTAAAGCATCGCTTGTTTCGTATGTCTCTGTTAGCAATTGGACGATTCTTCACCCCAACCTTGCTAAACTGATTAGCATTCACGAAGCTTTCAGTGCTTTTAAAAAACTATAAATAGAAAATAATAAACGATAACACCATAAAATAGTAAAAAAACAAAAGTAAAATCAATTAATAAAGAGCACACAACTACGTATTTACACTAAAGATAAAAACTAACTAGAAAGTGCAGGCGGGAGCTACTCTTCTCACTAATGAAAAGGCATACAGATTGACAATACTTTGAGAAATGGAAATTGCAGCCAAATGCCCCTTCCTAGATTTAATTGTAAGACAAAAGGGTCAAACGAAGATCAAACGTCACAAGAAATTGCACTAAGTTTAAAACAGTCATCACAATTTTTCACTCGGAACTGTCAAACTTCATCAGGTGCCACTTGATGAAACTTGATAGGATCTACTGAAATATTGTAATGGCTATTTTAGAAAGATGTCCTTTCTGTATGTATTTTATGTATTTCTTCATAGAACGTGTACCTTTCATTGTAAATTAGATCTGAATTAAGTTAATCAAAGGTACGTGCTGTACGTGATGATTACTAAATAAAATGATAAACATAATAACATTTTAATTCTCACCCTAAACTCAAAAGATTTGTTCAGTTAAGTAATTCAAAAGTGAAAACATTGGGAAGATATGACTTAACAAAGTAAATAAACAGAATTAGAACCTAATAAATGGGTATTCCAGAAAAGTGACACAAGCGTTTGCCCACCTTCTAATACGCTGCAGTCATTGGAAGAAAATCCAGGATTACAAACACAGCCAAATTCTAAACACACCCCATTGCCAGAACAAGAGTTAGGACAATTCAACGCATCTATTACTTCCTGAGGTAACACCCAGTTTCCAAACTGATCTTTCTGCCAATTCATTCTCTTCCTAATGGCTGATTCTTCACACATGTCCTCCAACATAGGAATTGCGTATGAAGCCCAATTAACGTCATCCATTAAAGTTACATCTGTGGAGAGAAGGTTCCATGTGATTAAGATAACATTCATTTCAGTACAGTGAATTAATTGACAGAATTACATATATTTTCGAGCTATCCTATTGTCAATTATCGTACTTTTGAATTTGACAATAAATGTAACGACCATTACGAAGTTTGCCTTTTTTTTTCAATTATAAATTCGGTTAGATATGCTAACTTTGGTTAAATCTCATTTCATGCTGCCCCAGCTTTTTCTCGATTCTTGAAAATTCAAAAAAACACGAAAACCTAATATTATAATTTTGGAAAGTAGGCTCCATGGTGCTTATGGAACTCTGTGATATGAAGTTAAAAGTGTATTAAAGAACTTAATTCTAGCTGAGATATTTGAGAGCCAGTGAATTATGACGTCATTAGCTGGGCAGTCAAATAACTCAGCTAGAATTGAGTTCTGAAAAAGCACTTTTAACTTCATATCACAGAGTTTCAAAAGCACCATGGAGTCTACTTTCCAAAATTGTAATATTGTCTTTCGTTTTGATATTAATTTTCAAATACCGAAGAAAAGGTGGAACAATATGAAAAGGAGCGCTAAGTTTTGAAATTACGATAATTTCTAAATTACATTACTTCGATTCCGGTTCACATTTCCTAGTCAAAAGATACATGATATATTACGTATTACGATTTGCTTTAATGAGATGAAATGTTTATTGAGTGTACATGAATAACTGTTTCTAGTGAATATACATGATAGATATGTGCTGGGACTTGTATAGCAGTGATTAACGTATTAACACGATACTCAACTGAAGATTACTATATTAACCTTACATGAAATTAAGTATAGTTTTGATAATTTAAATTGGATTTGAATTAAATGCATTTTGGATTTGCTCGAGATGAAGTTATATGTATAAGGAGTGCGTGATGGCGTTTAGTTTAAGAGACAATATGTTTCCTGTTTACTGATAGATGATATTTCAGCACGCGATTTATATATAAGCTTAATAGAACAAGAAGCAAGCCGCAGATATACAAGGTATTCCCAAATTATGAGGACAAATGTTCGGAACTGACTAGTCACACTCACACAAAAATAATTCAGAACATTTATTTTCTGTATGGAGTCAAAATCTGATGTGTCCAACTTCTGGCTGAATATCGACTTGTTACAATATTTTTTTAAAATTAATATTTCTCGATAAATCATAAACAACACACTAAACTTAAATCACGTTTAGAGGAGTTGTTTCGAATCCGTAGAGTAAATATTTAAAAATTAAATGTGATGTCATCGAGTTCCCAGTGTTGCCAACCTGGTAAAAAGTTAATATTTTCTCAAATAGCATAATGGCTGTTTATTAGACATTTGGTATTCCCTAGTAACGATAAACATCACGTGTAAAGCGCAGGATGTAGTGTTGCAAACTATGAGTATTTTTTTTAGATGAAATGTTCAAAGAAAAACATTTTTGACGTTCAACCTCATACATTATTCACAATTTGAAACACTGAATTTTATGCTTCATAGATGATATTCATCGTACCTAAGGAATATCAAATAGCAATAAACCGAAATACTGCCATTTGAAATCAAGTTATATGAGGTTGGCAACACTATCAATTCGGTGACGTCAAGTTTTAACTTCCAATATGTACCTTCAAGGTTGGGACTCTGTATCTCAATAACGAAGTAGAGTTCCACCCATGTGGATTATTTTTTAGTTCTAGTATGCGTAGTTATATCACAAAGTTTGTCCCCTTAAATTGGAACCATTCCCTATATATTGCCACTCCCTAGCACCAGTCTTCTCTGTCCGTATTCTCTCCTAATATGTGAACACGCCTTCGGCGAAACACTGCTGCTTTTTAATCGTATTTGTGAAGTTTACGTACGGTACGCCTGTCCTTGCATTCTCACGTTTAAGTACCTTTTTTCCTACCTTAATTTACCATCTTCTTATATTGCATAATAAAATAACCTACCATCAAATACTCAACAATACAAAAGAAGGAATTACAATATATGTAGTATAAATAGCAGCCGAAGAAGAACTCAGTTCTAAACAAATACTCACAGAAAACTACATATGAAGTTAAAAATGAACAAATAAATGTTCTATTGTGAACAAAAGTGGAGCTCCTATGTTGTAAACCAATTTTTTACTGATGTTTTGAGTGTTTTGAGTTTCTTGTGGAGAAACAAAATTACTACAAGGAACTCACTTTCTTTCTTCTAAGAGACATGTGCTTCATAATACAGGTACTTACTACAAAAAGTGTCCCCCGAAGTATATTAGGTTGTTTTTTTTTTTTCGCTCGAACTTTCAATTTCTGTAATTCATCATCTTCAGGAGGTCACTGAAGATGATGAATTTAGTGCTGACACCTATGTGATCTTACTAACTTGTTCAATTATTAACCTTGATTACTTAAAAGACTGGTTCATAACAAGGCATGCCAAACTTTCTCTTATTCCCGGACATGCTCTCTTTATAAATGTCACAGATGAAGCTGAAATTGGAAAACAAATTTACTATCCTCAACGCAATACCTCCAATTAAAATATTCTATATTTAGGACTATATTTAGATTTCCTTGTATTAATATTTCTATATTATATCTCTATGTTTAAAGTTATATTATTAATCTCAAATCAAATGCCTCGTTTTAATTTATATAATGACAATATTATATAACATCTGTGAGTTATGTTAATATTATTTCCTGGTACGTAGGAAATTCAGCACTGACGGTAATGTTATATGTCGCCCTTTTTCTCCAAACGGAAATCAGGCAAGCCTATTCAGAACCATCAAAATTCGAGAAAAGAGGTAAGTTATATCCTTCGAAGGACAATCTTTCTGCTTTATTCTTGGTCCTGTGTGCGGTAATAATATGCATAATGTTTCTCAATACGGTATGTTTAAAATTATCCAAACTTATTATGCTTAGAATATAGCTAATAAAGAAACCATTCGTTTTTCTTACCTAGAACACAAACATCCAAAGCATGCATTATATTTCCGTTCATCATGTCACTGCATACCCTTCCGATACTAGAATTGACCAAAGTATTCAAGCATAAGAAATGGACATCTTCCTCTGAAAGACCATTAGGAGTCGGATAATTTAACTCAATATCTTTCCAAAGCTTTCGAGATTTTCCCTTCACTTCATCAAAAACGTCATTTCTGCTGCTACTTTCAGGTTTAATATCATCGTATTCAAGTTCCTCCTTATCTGGTTCGTAATGCTGTACAATATCCCACTCAATGCCCTTGCCCATGCTTTTCTCTTTCAGTGTAATATCATAATCCTCATCGTCTGTTGCATTGGGTGACTGATCACTAAGAAAACCAGGTTCTAATCTTCCAGATAAACTTCTACCAATGGGTATATTGTTGTTTTGAATTATTTCGTCCGTTACATCAAGATAATTTAGTAAAGGTTTGTACATTATATTCTCAAATTTATCACATGTTGGAGAGCAATCTTCGTATAATGGATCGCACAGATATCCAATCTGATTAGTTGCTAAATTAAATTTCATTGGATCTAAGTCTACAAAAGCTGTAGATGTCATCGATTCTACTGCCTCAATACACGAACAAAAGTTGATGGGAGAGCTGGCTGATACAATTTCTGGTTCTCTGTCGAAGAAAGAACTACCAGGAGGTAACCTGAAAATAAAGTGAAAGGATAAACAGGACCAGAAAATATAAAAAAGAAAGAAAATAACATTTTACAATATTCAGTACAGTACACTTAACTTCGCTGAGTTTTAAAAGAAGATAAATTTAGTTACAAAGAAGCATGTGAACGAAAGTAAGGTTGGAAGCTTGCTCACACCAGCTTATCCGTAAGTTTATCTCTTTTCTATCACCTGAAGATGCTCAGTGATCTGAATGAAATCTAGTGGATTTTAAATTCTTTTGCTGTGACCTAGGCGAATTTTATTCCTTTTGACATTTACGGTATGTAAGATGTAGGTAGGTAGTGTGATCAAAATAAAAATCTTATAAAATCGTGATAAATAAACTCAATGTCAAAACAAGCCTTTATAAATATTTCTAATCGAACATGTTCGTAGGCCTCCATTTGACCTATGCGTCACGACATAAGATCTACATGGATCAGTCTCGGTATTGTATAGATTCAAGTGCAGATGTTTGAGTGATAAATGATTAAGCATGTTGACTGGAAGTTGTCTAATTACATCATTATTTTATACAAAATAAAAACTATTTACGGTTTTCAATTTATTATTTTTACAAAATGTTTAATAGAACACGATGCTTATTCTTCTAAGTAACATTTCACTTATGCTTCTTCACGCTTTTTTTCTCTGTTTCTGATTTCTGACCAGCCTGAGCCAAACTTGCCTAAAAATCATAAATAAATTCGAATCAAATTAAAGTTCTGATTTCTTGTAGCTATATGTCCTTCAACTTAAACTTCTTTGGACCTGAGCCATTGAGAAAACTAATTTTGTCTTTTTTCATAATCATATGACTTGATTTTCTACCGTTTTGCTTCGTTTTCAGGTCGGCTTGAAGGAATAACCGTCATATTTACATGCTCTGTAAATATTTCATCGCTAAAAACAGCAACGAGGACTTGTTGCTAATATTGGAAAGGTGTCTTTGAAACTGACTACCTGATATGTGTAATTTTCTCAAAAATTGAGATACTAATGGGACCAAAGTGTTTTCAGACAGTCCAGTTCTGATTTTAACGCTGAATATAATGCAGTTAATATCATTGGCCTGAGAACATTAAAAAAAAAAGTCTACAGTTGGAGGACGTCTGTCTGTCTGCCAGTAACGTGGCTTCTAGGCGATATCGGTCACGTCTGAACGGTTTTTAGGAGGCTTTCTCAAGTAAGAGAAATTGAATAAAGTAATTCAAAATTCTGTACGTCAAGAAGCAAGGACGAATTTGGGTTTTTGTTCCGGGGTAGTCCAAACTGAGAATCCAGAATACGCCACTGTTTATTATTAGTAGTAGCAGTACTCGTACTTTTACAGAGTTACTTATGTCACATTTGAAGAGTACAGGGGAAAAAAAGGTGATTTTTTTTTCTGTAATTCGTATTTTAAAGTCTAACTGTTCCATTTACTCCCATGTATTTACTATCCTACAAACCGTTATACCTTGAGGATTATTTGCGATTTTTGATAGCAACTTTTCTAGCTGTTAGCTGTTGTGGTTTAGTACTTGTAAGGAGTGCAAACATAATTTTCTTTTTTAAAAATGGACATACTCTCATCTTTCTCTATACTCTACAATTTGACTCTGAAATCTTAATTTTATCCAGAAAAAGTGCGTATACAAAGGGTATCCAGGAAGTTTTATTGTTACTTGTTGCGAGTGACTACGTCTCGTGTACAGGGACAAAAATAGAGAGAGTGCATACCAATATTAATTTTTTGTAATATTAAAAATATTGTACTATAACTTGGTTGAGTTATTTGTGAATGTTTATTTAATTTGTAAATAATGCTATCCCTTCTCTTATTTTCCTACTGTTCTGCCAGCAGCTTTCTTTTTCTTTCTTTCTCTACCTCTTTGGACTAAGGATATTTGAATTTATGTATTCTAATTTTATTTTTGTAATTAATGCATATGAATTTGTAGTAGCTACTTAGAATGTACTTTCGTGGCTCAGAAGTTGTGTGTAGCAGAGCTGCAGAAGATTCGGCTGGGTCAGGAGAGGGTATTGACCCTAGAGTAACAGTAGATGACTGAAAGTATCCATGCTTCTCTTTGTTTCTATCCTTGCAGATAAAAAAGAGGCGATGGAAGAGAAGGCAGAGTTTTGATGACGTAGATAGCCACAGCACCGGCTAAGCACGACGATACAGCGAGTTTTGGGGGGTGATCCCTGTTATTTTATAACTTTTTGAGTTGTTTTAGCTATTGGACTTATTGCTATAAAAATCGGAACCGTTTGCTTGCAAGGGGTCAGTTATTTTCGGTACGTGCAAGTCGACGTTAGGCTGAGAATGAAGCCTATTCGTATCAGCTAGACCAAGCAGTCACTTAACTGCAAGTAGGGCTGGTCATAGAACATTTCTTCAGTATGTAAATCAGAAGTTAGAATGTTAGAAGCCGGACTTTGAATTTCGGCGAGGATATCTACAGCGGCTAAGTTCAAATGCTGCAAAGAGCTTTACTGTCGTGAAGTAAAAGCTACAACAATCGACCGTGTACAAGTCCGCAACACAGAAGAGAAGAAGAGAAGGTGCTGTAAGTTAATCAGTTTATGTTTCTCTTGGTTTTGGCTGGGCCACTTGTAAAATTACAATTCCCTACAATTTTATCCAACGTTTCGCTGCACTTCATAGATATTTGCTGTAACGTCCACCCCTGATATATATATATATTGAAATGCTTCTTCTACGATTTTTGTCGTTTCCATATGTTGCAATGGAAGGTGATTCCCGCCAAGAAGTAATTTGCTCAGATGAATTTATCGCATTAATGGGATCCCGGATGTCTTAGTTTTTCCTAGTACTACGTCCAACAATATTCAATGGTACACCTCAGGATATTAGTAGTACTCCTTAATAGTTCCACTGGGACTCGAGCCCGGCGTGAACTGGACTAAAAAGTCAGCCCCTATTTTTTTTTCCTTAAATCAAAAAGACATCCGACCTCATTGATGGGAAAAGGTTTATCTAAATCGTCAGACGAAAGGATTACTCTCAGCGAGATTATTCAGGCGTTCAAGTAGTGCGAAGTGTTAATGCCATTAGGGCGTAAGTGCCATTCAATGCATATTAATTCCTGGGAGGAGATTAATCTGAGGGTGGAGAAGTTCACTGTATCGTCCAAGCTCACGTTTCTGAGACACCGACTACGAAAATTCTGTGTTTTATATTTTTAACTTGTTTCAATATACGTTTATTCTCATTATCACAAATTGGGTTATCGTGTTTGTTTTAAAAGAATTCCCTGGTAACAGTACTCCATGGCAATGTTTTTCCAGATCATTAATGCAATTTGTTTAAGAAAAGATATGCTGCGTCCCGTTAGGTTATACTTCTGAATTGAGTAATTAGATATCGGCATACACTTTTCAGGTTGCGCTCCAGATTGAAAGATAAGCGTTAATCAAGGACCATCTGAACGCGTATTAAGATTTGGTCGTGAAGACCAGGATCAAAGAAAGCAGAGTAATATATATTAAGAAGACCCCTCCGCAACGGCGCGATATACTTGCACCTTCATATCTGTAACACATAGAAAAGGAAACAAATCCAATCTAGTTTAAATTATATACAAACCTCCATATATCCATAAACCGGTTCACTAATAAATGTTGTTGAGATATGCCTATAGATTTTCCCAATTGATCATGAAAGTCATTTTCTGGGTCACCATCAAAGGTTCCACATAATCCTGCCGTGTAGCCAAAATCAGAACTGGGCGCTTGAAGAGTCAAAGACATGCCCCAGGATTCCACATGAGATCGAATAAAAGCTCCAGAAGGGAAGACTACCTGAATGAAAATGTAATTTAACTACAAATGTGTACTCAGAATTGTACATAAGTATATAAAATCACTAAATTACAAATTGTCTCATAAAATAATACAGTGAATGTACGTAAGAAATATTGACACAATATATATTCATACGATTCGGTCTCTCAGTCATGAAAATAGAAAAGATGGGAAACTTAAAACGAAACTGGGACGCACTTACCAGGAATGTTTCCCAACTGTAAAATCGGTTTGAAAATCTGATATTTGGATATAATAGTCTACTGCGAGGTATGACTTTTGGCAAAGTTATAGCTCCTGATGGAAACAAATATCCAAGCTATGACTAAATAAAACAATTAGGAAGTTGGACTATGGGAACATTGATATACTTAATTGTAGAGTATACTGCAGGGTATCCGGTGTTGCCAACTATAGTCTGTAGTGTTGCCAACTTAGAATAAAATTATATATTTTTTAAATGATACTACGTCATGTTATTTAGTTATACATTTTGTAGGAGTATATCAAACAAAAATTAATATAACACACACGGTACACACGATTGCACACTTTGGCAGAAACAAGATGGAAATATTACGCTGTCATTATGGTATAGTATCACACTCTGATTACACATTAATGCTGAACGACCAAAGCAATGTTGCCAGGATATAAAATTATCTTGAAGGATTTTTAAAAATGAAAGACATCGGCTCGAAAAATAATGGTATGTATGAAAGTCAACAAACAGAGTGAATATCGTAAAACATACGAGGTTGATTAGTGGATAGTAATAGTATTATGGTATTTTGCACAGAAATATAGTAATTTGTAAAGTTGACAACACTTCATTTATTTTCGTGTAAAGCTCATAGCTTCTAATAACTGGACTGCTGCAAGTAATAGACGTTACAATTGGTAATAAACCAAATCGAGATTTTTTACAGTAATAAGCCGTTATTATTATTATTATAGCAAGTTTTAACATTAACATTCAATAGTATTAACTGAAATCATTACATATAGTATGAATACTCCAGTTGTAAAACTTCTACGTTTGGAAACAATATTCATGTAACGCTATTATTATTTCTCGTACACATTCTCTTTTACTAATTTTGCAGCAATCTAACGCACCTAACGTTTAAGTATCTGACGTTTACTTATGTACCAACCATAAACAAAGAGAATATACACCAGAATTATAGACACTGTCTTCCTTGTGTATTACCATTAGTCAATACAAAATACAATCCATTGTTGTTCATAATAATGACCAAAACAGACTAGCAAAAAGTGATATTTGTTTGAAATGTTCCTCCATCATATTGTTAGTTGCAAGACGGCCAGGAGATAGCGAACAAAATAGCTCCTCACATAACTACAAAACACAGTGTATATATGAATAGCACTAGAAAATCCCTACGCTAATGCGTTGTGAAGGTATGCATCAATAGACTAAAGCAAATATTAGGTAAACACAGTTGGGTCCGTTAAAACATTTGATTGTTTTTTAATGAGAATCTGGCTGATCAAAAGAAATTTGACTTATCGAAATATCACGAGAATCATAAAATTGACAAGGTTTGTTGAAAGTCAGGAGACCAGTTATGAGAGAAAGCACGTGATTCGGAAGGACTGTTTTGTGAAAGACTGATTTGGAAGGACTGTTTTGTGAAAGACTGATTCGGAAGGACTGTTTTGTGAAAGACTGATTCTGCAGGAATCTCAGGTTATCCAAAGGAATTCACATAAATGATTATCGTAACAAAGAAACGGATCAGAGTTTCCAACCTCAGACTAGAGAAGAAACCAAAGAGTGTAAACTTTTACATATATTAACACAAAATAATTCTGAGATATGCAAGCTGTTCACTGCATAATTGATAGAGTAAATGAAGGTAGTTCAAACAGTATTAAAGAAAAAATTGAAAGTCTCGAAGCGAGAGGCGTATGTAACACCGAATTCACTTGTAGAAAATTGAACGTTGATTACTTCGCGAAATTAAAAGAAAAGAATCCATATATTAGGCTAAACACAGCTCGTATGAAAACATTTAACGTAACAACGGTTCATGGAACAAAGACACAATTAATTAGAAATGTTACAGTTAATGCGTCATTAGCAGAGGAAACTACAGTACGGACTGATGTACTTGTAGGCAAAAGATACAAAAATGAAGACATATTAGGTCAGAATTCTTTGAGTAATTTTGATCAAGTTATGGTAGACTATGAAAATTCATCCATGGTTGAAAGGAAACCAAGAAAACAAACATAACCTAGTCGAGTCAGAACAGGATCCTTCATTAGATTCGGCAACAATGAGCAAACAGTTTCAAAGAATATTCTTAAACCCAGGAATCGTCCGCGGAAGACAATAGTTACAATTTGAAAAGTTTAATATAATGGAAGCTTAATATTTAGAAGATTAATATAATGAATCACGCTGTAATGAAATAAATTTAAATCAAGAAAAGGCATCAAATATGCAGAACTTTCCTTTTACAAAATAACTAACAACGATGTCTACACAATACACGCTTCATGCCTTGTAAAATACATACAACGTGTTGCGGAAAGCGATGGTTCTCGAACATAGAACTACATGGCCATGCGATTGATTGGTCACTGCAAGAAGTTCCAATTTCAAGTCAAAATGGAGAAAAATCAGCAGAACTGGTTGTACTTCGATCGGTGTTTTTAAGAGTGGCTACAAATGTCTATAAGGCCAGTATTTAATTCCGCAAGATGCTCAGAATAAAATCTGTTGAGAGCACTTTCTTAACATGCCAAAAATGTACCCAAAGGGGTGAGCTATCCAAAATTAATGTTTCCCTGAATTTTTTGAAATTTGAAATTTTGAGATTTACTTAAAAAAATAAATAAATTTAGTTATGTTTTTTACTTCTTATACGAAGTTTATACAGACAATAAAGTTACACATTTTCCTACGAATTAGACGACACCATGATGTGTTTTATACCAAAAAAGGAAGTTGTCCCAACGCATATCATACTAAAATAAGAAGGTTCTGAAACGATGTCCTGCTATTCGTATCGATACTTTTCGTGATATTCATAAAGCAATGAACTACGTCATGATTGACTGTTTACATGTAGGAATATTATACCATGCGCAGCGTTGAACGCCCTCTTCTTTGAATATATCAGAGAAATCCACACAAAATTTGTTACACCGAAAGGGGGCGATGTGTTGCAAAAATGTGTATGGTATAAAATCAGATGCAAACTGTGAAAAAAAAAAGTTCACTTGTTGCTCAAAGAAATTCAGATTCGAATGTTGGCGCGTCATTGTAGCACCGTCTTCTTTTAGTATAATATACCTCATGGGAATATCTATAGCATAACTTAAGCAGAAAATGTTGGAAATCGGTGCGCTTGGTATGCAAAGAACAACAATGCAACGTTCTTTGCGCCATCGACAAAAGACGTAGTGGTGTTTGTAATATATTCGAAAGGAGAAAGAAAGTTACTCTAATACGGTCCATGTACAATTCTTATGGAAATACAATCGCTTTTGTTTTTAATTACAATATTTCAAATTTTGCCAGGATTGATTTTGTTATTGTAAGAAAATACGTAAAAACTAAATGCCCTTGGTTACATTTTGAGATATCAAGAAATGTACTAATACCGGTATACTTTTAATTTTCAGCATTTCATAGGGTCTAATACTGGCTTTATAAATACTCATCCTTTTATGATGAAGTGGAAGAACTATTTTTTTAAAAAAAATCACAATACCATTAATCCCCACATGGTAATTAGTGTTAACTCATAGGGTACTCCATTAATGGTAGCCATAAATTATAGAAAAACATAAAGAATATTTTTCTTGAAAATACCAAACGATGTAGAGTAGTCACTACAGTTGTAATCGAGAGAACCGTGGTTCGATTCTCGTGCTGGACATCCGATCTGAGGTTTTCCTTGGTTTTCTTTGGTCACACCAAGCAAATGCACCCTCGGGATGGTACCTTGAATAAGGAATTGCCGATTCCTTGCGGAATGTTTCTCCTTGTTATTATTGTTAAATGCATTAAAAGAAGTCTTCTACAATAAAGAGCGAAATATGACCAAATCTTTACCCAGTCACATTGTAAAATTTTTATTTAAAAAATTAAACATTCTTCCAGTTCTTTGTTGTTTAGATTTTAGAATATGTTTCTTTCATCCAACATAATTTTAAAATTCATAGTAGAAACACTTATATGGATGATTATTTGACAATAAACAGGAATGAGCTACATATGCAGAGATATACAGTAGTACGTCGTACTGCACTCAACTGTAAGAACGTCCATAATATTGGCTTGAAATTGAATACCTGCGGCGAAAAACAGTCCAAGCCACAAAATCTTGTTCTTGAGAAAAATAGGTATAAATAAATATCTAAACCCTGCTGCTTTCAATAATAAAACAAGAATGTTTTTCAGGTTCCTTCAGTGTCCCTCTTATCCTTAAAAAAAAAAAAAAAAATGGTTTACATACTTATCCTTATTTTTCTCAAGAATATGGTTTTGTGGGTTAGATTGTTTCTCGCCACAGGTGTTCAGTTGTACAACACATTATCTGACCATATCTAGCAATGAAATGAGTATCTTATGTGTTTAATACATACCGTTAAAACCTTTCCTTGTCTTGACTCATGAATTTTTGCCTGAATCGGTCCTCCTGAGAGTGACTTTAAACTTACAGTAGGCATGGCTTTTCCATAAGGTTGATCACACATACTTATCGTGATGAAATCATTATTTTCTCGTGCAGCAAATCCACAATTACACGACATGGAATAGGATGAGTTACTCAAGCAATGCCAAATTCGACTCTGAATCTGCAAATTCAATACATGTTGTCAATAAGGGTAATCCATTGAAGAAAGTCTAAGGGTCAGTTCTACAATCGACCGCTAAACTTCTAGTCAGCGCTAAGTTGAGGCCAACTCTCTCATTTTGCGTACTCTCATTGGCCAAAATCAGACTTGACCTCAACTTAGCGCTGGCTAGAAGTTTAGCGGTCGATTGTAGAACTGACCCTAAAACCTTAATTGACTGTATTATTTAACAGGAACTCAGTAATTCAAAACAGAAAACTTCCATTGTTATTAGAGTCACTCAGGGTGAATTGGACAGTTTCAATACCTTGTTCTTATATTCATGTATTTGAAACTTAATGGTCACCCTGTATATCTTGAAATTTCGAGTACAAAATAAGCATAAATTAACTGATAGATATCATATCCTTAAAATCAGAAATAAATAAATAAACATCTGTGAATTAATCACTTCACCCCAAACGCTGGAGAGAGATTTAGTGTTAGTGAATAACTTAGTATACGATATGTCCATACAAACTACAACTTATTACAAGAACAAACGCAGTATTCGTGTTACCAGACTCCACACATTTAGCATTGTATCCAGTTGATGAATTTGCTACTTGCCGCGCTCGCAAATGAATTACCACAAAACCCATACACCGTCTCTGTCTCCGAAGTGTATTGGTACGTGACAATTCCAACTAAATACACCTGCCTTTCTTGCTTTCAACAGCGGAAAAGTGATCTAGAGAAGAAGATAAATCTTATATCTGCTTGGTTCCTTGATCACTCTGACAATCTCTCTCTCGTGAAAGTGAAGCTACAAAACTCCCTCACTCCTGACGTTATCGATAATTCCTCTCTCTCCCACTGCTCGTTGTCAATTTGAACTTCCTAATCAGTTTATCAGTGCAATGTATGTCAATAAAGTTATCATCTATTACGATCAATTTGTTCCGAGGAAAGATGCAGGGGACGAGTATCCAATAAATCTATACACCATGTAACGTGAGCAAACAGGTCATATTTTACAAACACCAAACATGAAAGAAAGAAACTACCCACATCACATTATCCGCTTCACTCCGTCTATAAAATTATTCCAAACTTTCAAAACCCATCTCACTGGTCTCCGAACAAAGAAATTTGTGCAAAAACTTAAGGCTTACTTTAGAAAAAAAATGTAACGTAAAGAAAGGATAATTCTAAAAACGCACACAGCAATCGATCTTTGATGGAAAGTTCAAAGAAATTACATATAAACACACGAAAAATCAACGTATACCAACACAGGTTAAGATATTCTTTTTCCTGTAAATATCCAAAATTAATATAAATTACTAAAATACTGATTAACAACAATCATTCAACCTACAATATTTGAACAACAAAGCATTAGTTTTAAATGAAATACTCAAAAATATATTAAAATAATAGTGAATTTATTACAATGTCTGGGAAAACAATTCCAACAATGTGTAACAAGTGCTTCAGGAACTATCAACAACTAAAAATCAACAAAGGAATTAACAAAGATATTTCAACAAGCCACACAACTGAAATGACTGTTGCGTAAAACAGTGTCTGTATACGTGCTCCTCTCATTTTATTTCATCTTACCCCTTAACCTCCTATCTGCCTTTGAAGATGGTCTTAAGAGAAGGGCGAAAAGTGCTAATGAAAACTGTATACACTGAAACCTCACTTTACACGATATTGAAATAAATATCTATATATCATTCAATAATCAATGCAATAACAATGTTTCAAGACCTAACTTAACTTTCCAAAAGGATCTATTCAAAAGGTTCTGGGTGTAATGAACAAACAAACGCTTCAGTCCCTATAGCACACTTTATATGTACTGTATATATAACAAATAAGCCATCAATAAAGTAATGGAAGAATAAATTTATGTTATTCTTCCATTGTAACTACACCAACATACGTAAAATCTGTAAGACTAGACAGGATACGAATCCCAATATAATAAGTCTTAGCTTTTCTGGTTTAAAATGTACACATTCGAAAATAAAAAAAAACTTGGACTTGACTTGACGATGATTGTGTGGATGTCTTGTAATATGACTCCTTAGCGGCGCACAAGATTGTTGAATGTAATCATTGTTCTTAATATCAATTACGCTTGAAGATTATGTGATTGTCTCTTTCTTTCGTTATTTTTCCAAAGATAATTTATTTCACTCAATCCACTTGGTTTATATCACGTGATTTCGGCATCTGATACGTGTCCGTGAGTGTCTTTTTTAAAGCTGCTTCGTTGGAGATTGTGTTAGATGTTATCTTTGTGTATAAAGATGAAGTATATTAACCTGATATGCCTTGAAATAGTTATATTTGTAGTTTTTTTTTTTTAGTTTCTTGTCTATCATTCTAGTCTTAGTCTTTGTTACACGTTCTTCTTTAACATGTGGTCATAAAAATTATGTTTCACTTAATTTACTTTGACTTTATTATGCGATTTCAACAGAAACTACACATCCATTTCATTAATAACATCTCAAGGTCATAATTGTGTCACACCTTTTTCAGATACTTTATTTTTAATCAGTTGTTATCACTTCTTTTGAACTTGATCTCTTCTTAGTTTATTTTTATATCACTCTTTGTTGGTGCTGTTCACTGTTCTGATGATGACGTAATGGTTTTCATGAAACGTTCAGTTTAAATGTTTGTGTTCTTAATTCTTCTCCTATAACTCCTTCAATTTGGACGAACATATTACTTGTTGTTCTCGATGTAAACAAGTTTTGAATCCTTTATTTGAATCCTTTTTGAAATTGGCTTCCTGTACTGTATGTATAATTTCATTCTTCATTTTTACACGGCTTCGTTAACATTTTCCAAAGATCCAAAAATGATGTATAAACTTGTCTCATTAGAGTTTGATGACAAATTTACTAAAGCATTTTTTTTACTTTTTCTAAATTTGTTATGTTCAGTAAAATTTCTATATTCTTGTCTATTTTGGGCAATTTACTAAAATATGTATTACTGTTTCATTTTAACTCAACTTTCACATAACGATGATTGTTTTGTTTTTATTTTATTTTATTTCAAAGATACATTAATCTCATACGTTCAGTTCGCGCACGACAAATAAAAACTATGTTATGTCTTGGTATGTTAACTCAGAAAACCACTTTTTTCTGTTTTCGATATTTCAATATTACAATATTTTTGAAAGGAGAATTTAAACTCTTTAATTCTGTCTTCTCAATTTTCCAAATATATCTCTTTTCACTCTTGGAAATCTAAGCAATTTTAATTTTGTTTTTGTAATATTTGGAAGTTTACTTGCCTGTCGTTCAATTTTGTTTGCTATTTCTAGATTTGACCTCCCAATCACGCATATATCAAGAAGTTGATTTCGTGGGGTCTAGCGCCTTCGAGGGAGGGTGTGTGTGTGTGTGTCCGAGGTGTGCCTGGGTGCAAAATTTACGTAAAAATGCATAAAATTTTGCCCAAAATGATACTATGTAAAAGACGTTAGACGTATTCTGTCAGGGCGTAGAGGATATATATTACTCCGGTGAGCTGCTTCTGTCGGTACATGGTTCAGTCGATGCGCGATAAGATGACGTCACAATAATTCCAGCCAACCAAGATGCCTACTTCAATGGACCCAGAATTACGGGTGAGACAAAACTTGGTTTATAACCTTGACCCCGAGAAAACATTAGTTTCCTCAGGTGAGCTATCAAGTTGCAAAGCAAAAACGATGTTAAAATAAAATTCGTTTATTGAACTAGACAACTGATGCTGTCATTATATTATGTTATGTTCCAAGTTAGATTACCAAGTCAAACGTTTTACATATATAAGTATAATACATGCCTTAGCCATCTCAACTTCCCACTTTACATCATAACTGAAAATAGTAATATCATAACTGTAGCGTTACACCATATTTTGGAAATAGTCTTCTTTTTCTTTTAAACATATATTTCCATTCAAAAATCACAGTATCATTTGATTTAACTTACGAGAGACCATAGAGTTAGGAAGAAAATAGAGAGAACATACATGACGTCACATGAAGCCACATTTGGTTCATCGGCAGCTATCTTGTGTGGCCCCATTAGAGTCCCTCTATGCCGAGTACTAAGAGGATTGCCTTTTTTTCGATAGAGGATGAGTGCACCTGAGAGAGGCAATACTCGGAAAAGAGGGTCTCTGAATATGGGGCCACACAAGATGGCCGAAATGCCTCGTCCCTTCCGTCTCTTGGCTTCATTCCTCTTTCCAACAAAACAGCCTAAGGTTCCCTCTATTTATATTCCTAACTCTATGCGAGAGACCAACATGCAGAAAATCTTTTGGCTGAATCATCACATCATAGCACCAGCGATGTAAACATTACTTCCATTTCATCGTAAGGCTAAGCTTGTTAGAAGATAAGATTAGATTAGATTAGTCTTGTTAGTAGATTAGTCACAACAGATCATTTATACTATATATAACCCGTTAGGTTAATTCAGTCTTCGTCAGATGTGCATTCTGGCTTCAGTAAAGGTATTGCACCCTAGTAGTCCAAGCTACCCATAACAAATTTCATCCAAAAATCTTAATTTCGGGGGAAGGTGTCCCCCGCCCCATGTGTTAGCGTCCCTGCCTCTATGTGCAAGTAAAAAACTTTGGTAAACTTTATTTTTATATGGGCCAGTCTAGTAACTTTGGACTTAGGCTGTTTCATAACGTTTCGCCTTTAGCTGTTAAGTGTTAAAATCCACACCTATGCCCCTGCCGGGACTCGAACCCGGGACCTTCGAGCCGATGGCCTACCGTCGCAGACCGCTCGGCCACCCAGCCGGCGCTATGTGCAAGTAAATGTGTAAACATTTTTTACACAGTCGTTGATTTAAATGCAATAGCTGCAGCTCATTAATGGATTATTTTTATTCATGTTATTATACGATTTTTGCATTTCTTCAAATACTGATTTTGAATCTGTTAACACGGATCCTTTGTGATAGTAATAAACAATACCCTAGATATGTCCAACAGCATAACACTTCCCATAGAACATACTTACTACAAAGTTTAATCGATATTTCAAATCTTATTATTTTTATTTCATCATATTTCTGCCGTATTCGACTGAAAATTCCTTTTAACACTGATTGTGTGGGAGATAATACACAAGGAAAATGATTACTTTTATACAAACGGGATGTTGTTTTATTCCAACCAGTAGCGATTCGTGGTTTTTATAAAATGTAGGAACTGTAAGTCTTTAAAATAAACTATATTTTGAACCCTTCCCAATTAGTGGGATAGATATTTGTTCCTAGACTCAATGTTGCTATCCCATTTTTAAATGAATTCTCTACAAGCATTTTCCATACCTTAACTTCCTTTTTCATGAGAAAACTTCATTATTTTTTATTAAACATATTTCTTTTGACTGCAGGCACTAAAATCGAAAGTTAACGAAACGTAGTTATCTCAAGACGTACATATATTCGCGAATAGCGGAACAGAAAAGAGCACAGTGAGAGAACAAATTAACGCGTTTCTATTTTTATGCAATCAGTATTCAGAATTTTCCTTAAATGTTTTTTTGAATGCGATCTTGTGATCACTTTCGTCACTACATGGTTTTATGTGCAGTGGCTACTTGCTAGGCCTACAATTGAAAGTTCGATGGCTTAATACAAATCTTCAAATAATAAAAATTAGAGATGAGCAGCTAAGTAAAAATCAGGTGGGCTCACAAACATCTTTGTCTTTTTTATCGAACTAGCAGAGTATTGTCAAAATTACCCTCCCAAAATATTAAAATATATTGTTGAGAAGGTCGTTTTCAGATTTCGAAAAGCAGTGAAAGGCTGCTCTATGAAAGGCTCACTCTAACTAAAGAGAGTTGCGTATAAAGAAGCAATGCATTATCTTCCGAGAAAGTAAATCCCATAGAGTTAGGAATATAAACAGAGGGAACTTTAGGCTGTTTTGTGGAAGAGGGGAATGAAGCCAAGAGACGGAAGGGACGAGGCATTGCGACCATATTAACTGGCCCCATATTTAGAGACCCTCATTTCCGAGTATTGCCTCTCTGAGGTGTACTCATCCTCCTATCGAAAAAGGCAATCCTCACAGTACTCGTTATAGAGGGACTCTAATGGGGCCACACAAGATGGCTGCCGATGAACCCTAATTTGGCTTCATGTGACGTCATGTATGTTCTCTCTATTTTCTTCCTAACTCTATGGTAAATCCCATGGCATGAGAATATTGGGAACTAATGTCGATATGAAAAATTAAGCTTCAGACAAAGTGTACACAAACGTGTTCTGTCCTTAATTTCCGAGTTATTAGGGAGTAATGAAGAACTGTCATGTATTGCAAACGTCTCATTGTGAAAATAGGATGGAAAAATTAAAGATCAGAAAAGAAACTACACGAAAGCAAGCAAGATTCTGAGCTTTAAGGAAAGTCAGGCGATAAGGCAATGTCCCTGTAGTAAAGGTGCCAGGTTCTAGCGTTCTGTGCTGAGGGTTGTAAGTTCGAATCCACGTGCAGCTAATATTTTTCTTTTAAACAGTAAACCATTATAAACGTTTAATAACCTCACTGAAATTCACTTGAAAACAAGGTGATCATGCTGCATACAAGATGTATAAAGAAAATATTTTTAATATCTTTGTTTATTATCTTTGCATGAATACCACATATTTCCACTCTAATTTTATAATTAATCCTAAATTGTCTTGTAAATCTGTTTCTTGTCATTCTATGGATTCAAATATAAATATTTCCATTTATAATATCTGATGAACTATAAATGGGTGTTTTATGCTGCTGCTTCTGAATAAAAATAAACGTACGATAGTAACCCTATATCAGAGGTGACATGAAATCGACGTCGCAATACAAATTTACATTTGTTTCGATGCTTCTTTGTTTCCAATAGCATTTACATAATAATTCAATAGATGTGTAACATCTTTTACGTGTTAATTTCTCCTACAACACTGTTTCGTATGTTCTAAATTTTCATTAAAGGGATCCTTTCAGTGTGACGTTTAATTTTTTATTTTAAGCAGTTTGAGAAAGTGTTGAAAAGCAAATTCTTTGTACGCGCAAAGTAATATTGTTTTAAACTTTTATAGTACTATATCTTACGAATGTATTGTGTGGGGGTATTCACTACAATAAAGCAACAATAGCCCTGTTTCACTAAAGTGTGTGCACATTACTCTTCATATTAAAATCGATATGGTACTTACTTCAAAATTTCTCCTTGTACTTTTGTAGAGTACAAACGTCCCTGTTCCATAGTAATCAAATCTTTTATGATCGAAGGTGACGTAGTGTGGTTCTGAAAATGAATAGCACTGACTCGTAGGAGTATCTTGAACCTGAAATTATTTTTGTAAAAAATCAACGATTAATATTTGTGATGTGCTGTTTAAATGATGCGTTGTACATATAAAAACTGCTAATAATCAAATAACAGTTATAACAGAGAATTATTATATTTACTAGATAAGGGAAAAGGGGGAACATTGGTACGATTTTTATAAAATGACGATTTTAAGACGTGTTATCAGTTACTTCAACTTTTCTGAACAATTTCTAAATAGTTTTAAAATGTTACTAATTTAAAAATATGAATATATTAGAGTCTATTACTAATATACACCTCTATTACCACTAGGGGAAGGACGGTGAATGTTGGACACCTAAGCTTCTAACAAGATTGCATAAAAAATATTTAGTCAATTTTAGAAAACATGATAAATGAAATTAACTTCAGACTCTGTTCTACAATGTGATTATTAACATGTGGAAATTGTGTCATAATTAACATTCAAAAATTGAGTTTTAAGAACGTTTCTGCTGTTCGTGCTTGCATTACCCGGTCGGACAACACGAACATCATTTCCCCAATATCCATCAACTTATATGTTACAAATATTTCCCAATGGGTATTGTAAAGATTTTTTATACGACATACAAGTACACATTTATTTGATATTTGAACACACTTAACTATGAACAGAATTAACGTTTGAGTTCCTTCCTACTTTTCAGTGATGGACCTAGGACTATTACAATAATCGCAAAAGTGTGGACGTTTCTTTTCCCACTCACTCACCCACGGCCACTACACTTCGCATCTGTCCTGCTCGGACAATTGTCACCTCCACACTTATATCACAACACTCAGCTGCACCCAAAGTGGCGGAGTAACTGGGGGTCCCCCGCGGAAGAAAATAAGGGCCCTTTGACAAAATGCTTAAAATTACACCATTTCTTATATATATATATATATATATATATATATATATATATATATATATGAAATTCGGCTCTCCTCTCCCAGCTTGTCTGGTCAGCGTGGGAGCAGTAGACCAACTCCTCCCTGCGGGGAGA
>JAGDQP010009968.1:28629-57279 GCA_022664845.1 Lepisma saccharinum
TGTGTGTGTGTGTGTGTGTGTGTGTGTGTGTCTCGTTGGCCTAGTCGTTAGCCTGTCTGACTACGGATTGAGGGGTCCCCGGTTCGATTCCTGGCGCTGCTAAGGATTTTTTCCAAGGTGTGTGGGTCTAAAACGGTGCCCACCCAGCATCGTGATGCAATTGGGGAGCTGTTATGAATTGATTAAAATTAGTGGCAATCATAGTGAGAGCTTAGGCTCTCCTCTCCCAACCCGTCTGGTCAGCGTGGGAGCAGTAGACCAATCTCCTTCCTCCGGGGAGAGGCCTCATCCAGTAATGGATTGAATATGGCTGTGATTTATTATATATATATGTCACTGACGATAAAAAAATGAAACTCACGTAATGATCTTCAATTCCAAGGTCATGCTAAGAAAACTTCATTAACATTTATCAGTATCCGTTATGAATTATTGAAAACTTCCAAGGCAATGTTACCAAATGAAGGTAACTCAGGTTAATCATTAACAAACAGATACTTCTTGCTTGAAAGAAAAGCTTTCGTCTGCCAGATTAATAATAAATCTGCTGGCTGATGCCTGATAGTGAAATAATTAACACAATCAAAACCAGTGTTAAACGTGTGTGTGTGTGTGTGTGTGTGAGTGAAAGAGAGAGAGGGGAGAGGGAGGGAGGGAGAGAGAGAAGTTTTATAGCTAGCTCTGTTTTGGTTTCCAAGTTGACCACTGCATTATTAAATATAGCTGCAATTGTGTTGTGATGTTAAGAGCTGTGTTAAATTGCTAACACTATACTATTTGACCAGTGCTCGAAGTGGTTTAGAAAAGGCAAGGGAATTGTTGCAGAAGTGGCTTAGAAAAAGCAAGGGAATGGTTGCACAAATGGTCTAGAAAAGGTAAGGTTACGCTTGCACATAGTGGTGGAGACTGACTATTGAAAGTAAAGGCAATGAGCTCCCATTAAAAAAAAAAAGTTAGGGGTACGCCAATCCAAAATGATAAAGGTAAGGGCACTCGTGCCTTCTCCTCCCCATTTCGAGCGCTGTATCTGACCCCTGCAATCACACAATTTCATTTTTGATATCAGGGGATTTCTAAAACACCCAAAATTTTATAACTGTTTCCCAGCATCACCGCATAGCTTTAATCTAAATTCAACACATAACTAATTCAAATGCATATCATGTGAATTAAGTTTACTTTTGGAATGAATACAGAAAGTGTTATGTTTTATTACAATGTAATTGATTCACAATTTCTTCTGCATACTTTCACTACAATCAAAAGTGGGAAAGTTCTACAAAAGTATTCGAAGGAGCCTTGAAAACTTGATGAAAATATAATTGAAGGTTTTTTTTATGAAGAAACCGATTAAATTCACTTTTTGATATATGGTCTAACGATACCTTGCGCTTACGGTTTTATACGCTGATATAACTACAGCGATTTCTTCAAAATATTAACGGTTTCAAGATACAAGCAATACAAAATTTGGTAATTGTACTGAAACCGGGTTAGTCCATGGACCTTTATGGCGGTGGGGGCGAAACTAAGACGACTATAGTCCCGTCACCAAGAACAACACGACCGAGCCGCCTTAGTTCTGTGGTAGAGCGTCGGTGTAGTATTCGGGAGGTCGTGGGTTCGATACCAGCAACCGACCATCCTGACTGAAGTTTATCCAGGTTTTCCTCAAAGTTACACCAGGCAAATGACGGAATGGCACTTTTAACATAGGCCCTGGCCAACACCTTCTCGATCCTTTCCACTCACCTATCCTGACCTGAACCTTAGATGCCTAAAGGCTATACATAAAATTCAATTCAAATTAAAGAAAAACATATGTCATTATTTCAAAAAGAAAACTTGGAACTAGTGTGCTTTTTTAATATAAAGCCTTTAATTTCAATAACAATAATTGTATGTGTACTGTACATACGGATAAAGTTTAACGGACCGTTCTCTTAGTTCTAGCTAATGACGTCACCTTGGTTCTGTAACAGAGTTGAAACGGGTCACCGGATCAGGCTGGATCATCGAAAGTGACCCGGTTTCAGCTCTGTTCTGCAAATCAATTTCCACATCGGATTACACTACTCAACAGGATTACACTGCTCATTGATGGCATCAGAAACGGACTTATGTTTATACGCAAATTTTTTGCTCAGTGATTGTTCACTTTTTTGAGTCGTGGACCTCTTTAAGAACCTAATAGAAGCCACAGACTCTTTCCCAAGAAATATTAACATAAAGACAACTTTGTATGCAATGTATAAACACTTTATTTTTTATTGAAATTTGAATTAAATTTATTACAAAGACTTACATAATTTACAATTGCAAATAATATCTTACTTCGACAATTATTTAGAAAATGATTCGTGACCCTGTGACCAGTGTGCGAATTAGCAAGTTTCTTCTGGCAAAGAAGTTTCCCCCCACCCTGACAAATCTATTTTTTGTCCTTGCCAGGGACAAATTCCGCCCCCTCCCCCATAGAAGATGTTTCGATCACGATTAGATAGAAAATCTTTTTTTTTTTGGCAGAAGTTGAAACTATTTTCATGCATCTTCCTCAGACGAAACGCTAATCAACAACCGAATTGGTTAGTGTTTTTTTTTCTGAGGAAAGTGTTGATGGAACACCGAAACTGTATGTGTGTTTTTTATAATAAAGTCAAGTGTATAATCCTGGTCAGCCTATTTTTTATTAATTTCCTTTCATACAGATTATAGAAACTAAACGGAGAAAAGACACAATAGACGTATTTATTTACATTATAACATGTTTACAACAAGAATAAAACAACCAGTATGTGAGACCTTCCGAATGCTGTACAAAACTACTTTGAACACATTTTGGCTAAAATTTTTTGCTCTCAGGTACAGAAATATCCTAGGAAAAAACATACTTTGTATAAGATCACGAAAAACTTGCTGTCTTATGCATAGTTTGCAACACTGCTGTACGTTCTATATGTATGTTGTTTATCATCACTATGAGGATGCCAAATATTCAATAATTATTGAATAATACGACGTAGTGCCATTTGAAAAATGTAAACGATATACCAGGTTGACAACACTGAGAAACCGGTGATACTGTGTTTTCACTCCTGATATCCACCATGTTGTTAGAAACAAATATCCGGAAACGAAACTTTTATTCAATGCATCGTTTCTGAATTATTGAGAATTATTCATTTTCTTCCCATTAGGCTTCGACTTTGGGTTTCAAGTTAGAAATACTGTATCTCCAAAGCGAAACGAAATTTCACCCATGTTTATAGGAACTTTTTTTTTACTTGTTTCGATGTCAGGAATTACTTCCAGAAACACCCTGCATAACACTGACTATATAAAGACAATAAGTATAAAGTTAACAGTTCATACCTCTACTTGAATGTCCAAAGTATCATATCCTGCCCAATACACATCTCCTTCGCTCATTAATTTTGTTTCGATTACGTTCGTTGTGTTGCCATCATCTACAAAATCTTGTGTCGCAGCTACGAAGATTTCAACCTGGCCACAGTGATCTTCAGTGCATGACAAACCAGTGAAATCAGCTTCACATGAAGACAGGGCAATGTCCGAGGATTGGGAAGGCTCATCTGTAAAACAAAATTAACTTTGGTTATGGTCTGGTACTAGAGCACTAACTTCCTACCATCTATGCAACCCGCTGCAACATAGCTGTTATGCGAGGCAACATAATCCTCAGGATATATTATTTTCTCACGGACAAAGTGGGAATTAAGGTGCCTCATTGTTAGCAACAATAGATCGCGCTGTACAATCAAGGCACTAAAAGTAGATCGAATGCGAAACTTCTAGCCACGCTTAAAAAAAACACACACACAACACCATAAATTCTTGAATACTGTAGGAAAACGCACCATATATTGGGACATATTTCCTACAGTGGGCAGTATTTCCTATATTATGTGTTTTGTATGTGGCGTCTTGCCTTGATAAAGTGACAATCAACAGTACAATTTAACTGATAAAAAAAGAGTTCTATCAAATGCTTCTGATTAATACATCGTCATATACAAATAACTTTACAGCCTGCGTACAACAAGAAAAAGTTAAACAAACAAATAATGGCTTACTTGCCCATACTTCTCGTCCAGCTCATCCCAGTTACACGATGAAAATGGCAGAAAATTATTTTAGTGGATAAATCTCAACAGTGGCGTAAATAACGGCCCCGCAGACCCCGCAATGCGGGGAGCCCCGAGGGTTTAGGGGGCCCCCAAATCGAAAAATGATTAAAGTTCAATAAGTTGTTTTGAACAAAAAATAAAGTAGTTAGTAGCCAGTCCCACCTGAAGGAATACAATAAATATTATTAATGTTGCTGACATTATAAATTAGATTCAATACGTTAGTTCCTTTTTCTTTAAGAAAAGCTTGGTTAATGTTACAGATTTAACTAGTACTTACACAAAAGTGCGCATGGCAACACTGTTTGAAAGCTATTTACCGTTGTACACTTTAGCACACATGAACGTTAGCGAGAATAATCTCGGCGAAACGATCATATTTGAGTGGTGCGTGCAAAAGGAAAATGAAAGCGAAAAAAGAAGAATCAGAAAAGAAGTACAGTATGAAACTGTAGTACACTCTACGCAGTATGAAACTATATAGAGTTCAGTTCTGTATTCAGAAGCTGGTTATAACCAGAAATTATACAAAAGTGTGCATGTCTGAACTTTTACTGTATCAGTCATTCCTTTCGTGGAAGCGATACCAAACTATTTCAAATCACTATTCGGGCAGGTTACTTAAAGTTCGACTTGCTTGCTTCAGGAATAGGAAACAGTTACTTCTGATACGAAAAATTGGATTTATGAAGTGAATTAATAGTTCTTTCATTTTTTGGAAGTACAAGGGCTTAAATCCCATTTTTCGCATCAGAAGTAACTGTAGTTTCCGACTGCTGAAGAAACCAAACCTAACAGTAACAAACGAGGCACAGACCAGCGAGGTGCAAAATAGTTTGGTATCTCTTCCAAGTAATAAATGGCCGAATTTATCAAGCACATATTGGTATTTTCTTAAATTAACTATATATATATATATATATATATATATATATATATATATATATATATATTATTCCCATTTGTATGACCAAAATAAACGTTTTTTATGTTAACTACATAGGTATGACTTTTCTTTAGTACAGTAAGTCGTGGTTTCCTATTTATAGTGATGAATTTCACAAGCCACTGTAAATGTATCTATATGATCACCAGTCGTCCGTAATTGTGTCTGTTGTCTGTACATCGGAAATAATCACCGTATACGCTTTTAATGTGAAGAGTACAGTTGAGAATATAATAATAGAGAGTTGAAATAATAAATTTGCTAAGTATTTGCATCTATATGTATGTCTGCGACCTCTTGTAGCATCAGCAACTCTTCCCTGAAAGTTGCAATAATCGGCCAGTGCTTCATATTGTCTTTTCAATAGAAACATGGAGAAGGGGCCCTCCATGTTGCTGCGCGGGGGGGGGGGAGAGTCCTTAGTTACGCCACTGAATCTCAACACCCTGTAGTTGATTATCAGGATTCATAGTTTGCCTCTTGAAATACGGTAGAGGTCACAAATATTCAAAACAGAATGTGGGCTTTATTACCTGCTGGGCCTTATTACTTTCCCTTACCTTTTAGACGACACGAGAACACTAGAGTGAAACAAAGTCACCCAAAAATATGGATCAGCTTATCTTAATGCTACTTTACTCTTGCTCAGACGATGATATTCTATCATGTCTAGATCCATCAATTAAATCTCTGGGCCTCCATGTGCCAGACTTCCTAAAAGTGCGGTATCACTCCGCAAAGTTTCGAACACAATTTTAAAACGCTTATGATTAAAAAGAAAGTGCTGCAAAACTCTACTTAACACCATTTTGGCTTCACACCCCAAAACTGAAAATTCTGGCAGGTCCCCTGACTCTTTGGAATACTTGCATTTGTCAAAATCTAGCAGCTCTTCATATATATAAATAGCGTATACATATACGAGCGTATATGTTATATGTTACAAAAGCGCAAGCCTCGTATCTCCTGCAGTAGTAGTAGTTCATTGTAAAAAGTGGACATCTTGTAGACTTTAGATGTATTAATTTGTGACCACTTTGTACAGTCAGCGCCATAAGTTTGTACCCAGTTGTAAAATTTCTTCTCGGAATAACTTTGGAAGGGACAGACCAATTTCGATACGGTTTCCTGTAACTTAAAGAGAATGTGATATAGTGTAAGCTAAAGAGAAATGTACTCAAATCAGTCGATCCATTTCAAAGTTATTTGGAGAAGAAAATTTACAATTAGGTACAAGCTTTTCGCACTGACTGCATGTACCCTTTGTGCACAATATGTTCTAAGAAACATAAGTCCTCTATCCACCGAATTTATTCAATATATAACAAGAAAAGTGATTATTTTCTTAGCATATTGTAGTGACTGTAGTTATCGAACTAGTCGAAATATTTAGTTCGATAGTAATCGATATGTACTTAATTGTAGCAATCATTTGAGTAGTTGTTGTTGCTGTAACATGGAGGACTGCTAATAAAAGTACGTAAGTCCAAACAGTAGATTATGTATTATTTGATAATCATACACACATATAAAAATTAAATATGTCAGTAGGACATATACATGACATGGCGCAATCTGATATAGAACTATAGTCGAGCGGAAGTAGTGTTGGTGCTAAAGTTGAAATACAGTTGAGACCTATACGAGAAAAAGTAAGGTTACACGTATGTGTGTGTGTATGCAAATTACTGCCGTTGTGCGAGTGCATATAGGCCAAGATGGAGATCTACAAACCGCTAAAACCGTTACAGTTGGAGGGAAACATTAGTGAGCACTGGCGGAGATTCTGACAAAATTATTAAATATATGAGAAGGCTATGGGTATAAATCTAAAACCGAAAGACATTCGGGTAGCAGTCTTATTAAATTTATAAGGCGAAGAGGCCATGAAACTCTTCAATACATTTGACTTGAATGACGAACAAAAACATGACTATCATGAAGTCGTCAAAGCCTTCGGAGATTATGCGAAGCCCAAGAAAAATGTTATCATTGAACGGTTCAGATTCTACAGACGGAAGCAACAAGAGGGTGAATCCTTCGACAACTTTTTAACGGGCTTAAAGAAGCTGAGTGCATCCTGCGTGTTTGCTGAACGAAATACTATGTTGCGTGATAGCATCGCAATGGGAGTACAAGATTTTAATCTCCAAGAACGCCTACTCAGCCTACATGATCTCACTCTACAAAAAACAGTTGAAATATGTCGGGCAGCGGAGCTAGGAAAATTTTACGCTGTCTTACACGATCCAACCGCCAAGGAGGTGAATGCACTAACCGAAAATCGAACCAAGAGTAGTCGATTCCAGAAGACGCAGTCCAGTACAAGGGTACATGGGGTTCCGAAGTCTACACGTAATGGTGACAGTGATCATATTACGTGTAAGAAGTGTAACAGAAGCCATGCAAGAGGCAAGTGTCCTGCATACGGAAAAAAGTGCAAGGCGTGTGGCAAGCAAAATCATTTTGCATTAATGTGCAGAGATAAAAAAATAATTCTGATAGTGAAAATACAAATAATGTGCATCGAGTGACCGAAAATGAAAGTTATATGTTCAACGTAGGATATGTGCAAGTAAGAAGCACAAAAAATGCAAGTGCCATGATGTGTAATAAAAAGCCCCAGGTGCCTCCACCACCAAGTGCAAGAAGAGAAGGTACAAGGAGCAAGCCGCCCAGAACATCCCAAGTGTCCAACGTAACAAGTCAAGGAATGAAGGTACAAGAAACAATGCGCCCAGGACATCTCAAGGAAGTGTAAACGAGTGCAAAGTGCCAACAACTGGAAGTGCAGAGTGTAACAGAGTTCGCGGATGATTACTGCGGCGAACTCTCTTCAACGTGTTTCCACACGAGCTGTGGATACACCTTCTGCATTGTTTCCCTGTGTTTTTCCATTCACTCCAATTTTTCACACCAGGTGTCACCCTGAATCAACTGATCCAGCTGTTCGAAGACTTGGTGGGAGTAGAAATGCCGAATCACTTCGGTGTACCACCGTAAGCTACCAGAAAATAGATCGAAACAGAAATGCTGTGTACCCACATAGCAAAATGACGTCCCAGGGTTATCTGACGGATCTCCTGGCAGGATATCGGGACGTCCATAGGACGTCCTGTTAAAGTCCCGTTTACATCCATGGGACGTATAGTTATAATTAATCCTTCGTATAACTATACGAAGGCATATCCTTCGTATAGTTATAATTAATTAAATAATAATAATAGTAAGGTCGATTTAATTTATAGAAATTCCAGGTAGGTAATCCCGCACGGCTTTCCGGGGGACATCCAGGGGACCTCCATACGGGATGAACTGTTTGTACTGCCCACAGAGTTATCCCACGGACGTCCTTAGGACATCGCTATGGGAGCAGGACCATTCTGACGGTAATGGGATCTAAATGGGACGTCCCAGGGACGTACTCTGCTATGTGGGTATATGTGCTTAGTGGTACACATTCTCTAAAAAAGTTCTATTTGTGACACTGTGAATATACCATTGATCCTCCGCCTTCATTTGTGTGCTGTGAAATGTTAAGTATGCAAACCGTTTCGATGGTGCAATCATTTAATTTGAATAAGCATCCTGAAACTTCGGACAGATTCGAAGGCAGGACCCCGATTGACTCTTTTGTTTTAGTGTAAAAAAAGAAAGAGGGAAATCAACGAACACAAACGGTTGACAGCAAGCTGTGTAAGTGTGTGGTAGGATTCGACATTGTGCGCTAACAGGGTGAACTACGCTAGTTGCATCTCTCTTTGTGGTACTTAAGTGGGATGAATTACGTAATTAATAAGAGCGTCAAAGTTAATTTTGTTACGAGAAGAGACGATACGTTTGATCTGCATCCATTAGTGATTGTGAAAGTACTGTAAAAAGTTGTATTATTTTGTACTTCACCAGACGAGTGAAATGGAATAAATTCAAGTGTTCTCCAACCTGGGAAAAGCTTTTTATTCCCCGGAATTATGATTTTTGTCCGAAGCCTCATCTAATCCCGCGAAACCGTTAACCGTCAGCCGCGTTCATAAACATTCGGCCGTGTTCGTCTTGTACTATCAGTGTGTCCTGAAATGCTCAAAGCATCTAAATTCTTATTTTCTTTTATTAATCTAGATATCTCAGTGTGAAATATATTGATACAGAAAAAGGCCTATTACATACATGCAGTGGTGGCTATCATAAGAAATATAGTGTTTCAGTGTCATTTTTTTATATGTGAAGAAGTATTCCTATAAATATGCGTTAATAGTGTTTTTGTGCATGATTTGTTGAAAACAATTTCCCAAAGCATGTGCATGTTAGATTTATGATCATTCTGGTTGTTGATATACGGCCTATACACGGTACCATCTCAAGGTCAAGGGAAGTTGTTGCCCATGAACAACGCATGCAATTTAGAGCGCAAGGGCATAACGAATAACAGGTCAGTTGACAAATGTGCGGCGCAGGTAAGAGTTAATGGTCGATGAGAGAAGTTGTCCGCACTGTTTTACTTTTACTACTCCACCGTGGTAGGCAGGGAATATTCTGATGAACCTGGAAAATGAATGTTGAGTGGAAGTATTATTGTTGTGTGTTACTGCGGGCGAAATTACAGGGGGACGTGAGTGGACGAACCAGTCGGACCTTTACACGTCTCTACATCATTCATGTATTTTTGTATATGTATATGCTTCCAGTTTTGCGGGCAAATAATAATTTTTATAACAGGAAAAGTTATTACGTGTGGTGTAGCCAGCGTTGCCAGTGATAGCAAAACATCAAGTGCCAAAGTTAAATCTGAAAATAATAATACAAAAAAATTCAGAATGGATGCAAAAAATCGTAATGGGTAACACAGCTGTAAATTTTATACTCGACACAGGAGCTTTCATAAGCATATTACCGTATCGTATTTACAAACTTGTCGAACAACCGCACAGGTTAAAAACGTCCAAAATTGTGCTTGAAGCATATGAAGAAACACAGATAAATGTATTAGGTACAACTTCCTTAATATGTAATGTAGGGAGCAAAGATGTGATCTTGGAGTTTGTAGTCGTAAATGACAGAAACAAAAAACTAGTGCCAATACTAGGCCTAGATGCATTTATGAAACTTAATTTGGTAACTCGCCAAAATGTGCATGCTAGTAGTGTAACTTCTGTAAAAGGGCCTTACAAGGGACATTTCATTAAATCAAATCAAGATTTATTTGAAGGGTTAGGTACCTGGTACCTTCAAAACAAAGTGTTCAATTAGCATAAAATATTATGCTGTACCTGCAGCTAGACCACCCCGCAGAGTACCGATAGCTTTGCGAGAGAGCTCAAAGAAAAAGTAGATAGGTTAGAGAATTCGAATATTATTGTCAAAGTTGATACACCATCAGAATGGGTGAGTAATTCCATAAGACCATTCACTACGATTATGCATTGATCCGCACGATCTCAACAAGGCCATAAAGAGATAACATTGTCTCATTCCTACGCTAGAGGAAATGATAGTTAACTTAAGCAACAAGTCTGTGTTCACTATTTTTTATTGTAACTTGATGAGAAGTCCAGTCAATTGTGTACATTTCCAACAATATATGGCGTATACATATTTACTAGGTTGCCATTTGGGGTAAGTTGTGCTCCAGAAATATTAAAAAAAATAACGAAATGTTTGGTTCAATAAATGGAGTAATTGTATATTTCGACGACATTTTGATCGCCGCTGAGAGTGAAAAACAGCATGATGAAATACTTAGAAAGGTTATAGATCAGGCTAGGAAAGTTGGTGTCAAATTTAACGAGAAGAAATTACAGTACAAACAAGAAGAAGTAAAGTTAATGAGTCATATCATTTCTGGAAAAGATATTAGTCCTAATCCCGAATTTGTAGAAGCTATTCTTAAGTTAGAAAGTCCCTAAAACTAAGCTAGAGTTACAGAGAGTACTAGGTATGATCGGGTACCTTAGAAAGTTCATTCCACACTTGTCAACAATTTTAGCGCCACTCAAGAAAAATGTAGAATTTATGTGGTTCCTGGTACACGGGAGAGCGCTAAATGACATAAAACAGCTGGTAAGTTCACCACCAACATTGTCGATGTACGATCCTAACACACCAGTAGAAATTCAATGTGATAGTTCAAAGGATGGTTTAGGTTGCTGTTTATTGCAGGATAGTAAACCAGTAGCTTTTGCTTCCAAAGCTTTAACCGAAACAGAAAAGGTTACAGTCAGATTGAAAAAGAATTTTTAGCAATTTTGTACGCCGCGATCAGGTTTCATGATTTTGTGTATGGTAAAACAGTTGTAGTGCATACTGATCATAAGCCATTAGTATCAATAATGAATAAAATTGGGTCAAATGTTATGTCTAGTAGGTTGCAAAGAATAAAACTTAAACTTCTGAAATATGATCTAAATGTCAAATATTAGCCAGGGAAATTCATGTACATAGCTGATTTGTTATATAGATCGTATTTGCATAATAATGTAACTGAAACAGATGAGTCCCTGACTGAAGTTGTCCATAGTTTAGAAATGTATGTGCAAATGTCAGAAAAAAACTCAGTACAAGGAAACCTTGTCGAAAGACATCCTTAACTAACGATGAAATACATTGCTAAAGGTTGGTCAACGGAGAAAAATTAATGTTCGCCTGACACACAAGTGTATTATCCCATGAGATATAGGTTATGTGTAGAAAATTGGTTGATATTTATAGATGAAAAAGTTGCTGTTCCTTCTGCGCTCAGTCAGTAAATTCTAAAATTGTTACATGAATCACATATTGGTATTCAAATAACAAAAGCAAATGCCAGACAAGTTTTATATTGGCTGGGTATCACCAATGATATCGAAAAAATGATAATAAATTGTTCCATTTGTGAAAAAATTCAAAATCGAAACTGCAAATGGGTGACTCATTGTATTGCAAGATGAACCAGAATTACCATTTCAAAAAATAACAGATGACATTATGTATTGTCAAAGTCAAACATACTTGGTAGTGATGGATTATTTTTCTAAATGGTTAGAAATCACAGCAGCTGATAACATGCCATTTGGGCCATTTCAATGTAAAAAAATGTTGAAGAGTGGTACATTCAAATAAATACAAGTAGTCCTCGATATCCAAAATCAAACGGACTAGCAGAAAGAGCCGTATAAGTAAACAATTAATTAAGAAAAGGGCTGAAAGTCGTGATTAACTAGATTCTGTTTTGTTAGAATACAGAAATTCTTCTATTACATGATTATACAAATCTCCTGCTCAACTTCTGATGGGACGTAGGTTAAGAACAAAAATACGTGTTAGTAATAGTTTGCTAAATCCTAAAATTGTAACGGAAGAAAGTAGGGAAAGATTAGTAAAATCCGTGAGCAGCAAATAACGTATTATGACAAAACGGCACAAGACAGAAAAAAACATTTGTACCTAATCAAAATGTAAGATACAGAGATGAAAAAACTGATACTTGGAAATTAGGTAAATTGTAAAACATGATACTCCTAGATCCTATTGGCTCCAAAATGAGAACAAACTCATTAGACGAAATTCAGTTCATTTAAGACCATCTAATTGTATACCTATGATTAGAAAATCAAATGAACCTGGTGAAAATCAAACTGAAGAAAAGGAAAGAGAAAATGTAAATTATGAGGTAAATAATGAACAATTAGAACAATGTAATGAAATACCTTCTGGTAGTGTAGAGCGCAGAGAAAAACTGTAATTACCACAAGTGGCAGAATTGTAAATAGACCAAAAAGATTTGAAGATTTTGATTGTACATAAATTTGAGTGTGTTATACTTCATTATTTTTTTTAAAATCTGTAATCCAAGTCATAATTTAAATAGTAAGAAAAGTTATTTTAAAAAAAGAAAGGAAGGTGTAGCATATTGTAGTGACTGTAGTTATCCAACTAGTTGATATATTGAGTTTGATAGTAATTGAGTCAATTGTAGCAATCACTTGAGTAGTTGTTGCTGTAGTATGCAGGGCTGATAATAAAAGTACGTTAAGTCCAAATAGTAGATTATGTATTATTTGATAATCATACACACATATAATAATTAAATATGTCAGTATGTGCTCTTCGTAGCTCAGTTGGGTATATAAATTCTCTTGCCGAGCGGCCGTAACTCAGTTGGTAGAGCCATGGCTATGCCTTCGGGAGGTCCTGGGTTCGAGACCAGAAGCCGACTATGCTGACTAAGGTTTCTCCAGGATTTTCCTCAGCCACACCAGGCAAATTCCGTGTTGTTACCTTCAGCTTAAGCCCTGGTCGACTCCTTCCCGCATCCTTCCCCTACTCTATCCTGACCAGAGCCGTAGATTCCTGAAGACTATAAATAATTTTTTAACGAGGCTGTCCGATCTTTAACCCAAGTCCTTAAAAATGTTTTCCTCTTCCCCAGACCACCAAAGCCGCTTATTCACGCATTGTAACTTGCGTGAAATTGTGTACAAAATATCTTCAACTAGTTACTGGAAGTGAAAAGTGTAGAAGTGATCAAAATTGACTGATTTAAGTTTCCTTCCCCTCTATATGAAATGGGAAGGTCAACATCATACCGATTTCAAAGTTAGGCAACAAACATTTGATTACTAACTACAGGCCCATTTCCCTTTTGCCTGTCTTGTCCATCATCTGTGAAAACATTGTTAAGGACAGGCTATTAAAATTCACTTTGCCGCTTTACATCCATCCTGCTCAGAATGGATTTCTTCCTGCCTTTCAGTTTTTCCTTAACCAATCTGTCTATTCTCCAGTCACAAGCCATTAGTTTCCTGTCTAATAAAAGTAATAATACACAACTTGATATCATATATCTCAGAAAAGTATTTGATTCTATTAGTCATGTTCATTTGTTACATAAACTGTCTCACATGCTTAACTAACTTGTCACACCTCTATGTACTACACAGATGAATAAATTTCTATTCTATTCTAACATTCACAATCAATCCTTATCATTAATTAAAGGCCAGTGACGTGTTGTTCTGTTTGGCCCTGTTTTCTCAGCGGTGTACTATTACATCTGGGGTACCACAGTGTTCTGTCCTCGGACTCTTACGTTTGGTTCTTTTAATGGACGATCTTATGAGCCACTACACTGAATATTCAAGCAACATTGGCCCACAGTGGCTCAATTGGTAGAGCGCTCACCTCTGGCGCTAGGGGTGTCGTCGGATCGATCACTGCTCATGCCATGTGGGCTTTGTGGTGGACAAACACCGTGTGCGTGGATTTTCTTGGGGTTCTCCTGTTTCCTCCCCGTTTCTTTATTCCACCAATTCATCTCATCATCATCCATCTGGCCTGAGTCAAAGTTGCCTAATGGCCTTAAAAATTAATATTAAAATTTTTTAACTCAAATTCAAGCAACATTCTCATGTATGCCGATGACTATACACTTTTTAGATAAATTAATTGTGTGATCAGAAATCGAATAATCAAACTCACCTCATAGTCCGCAGGACTCTTAATATACATGGTTATCAAGCACCATAACACAGCAAGCATCACTGGACACATGGCAGGGGAACTGATGACAGTTCGAGTCTGCGCAGGCAATGTGCGCAAACGATTCTTACTTTAGAAATAACCCTCGTATGTAGTTTTACGTACAGTTAATCACATTAAAGGCAAACCAATCTCTCTCTCTGTATATACATGGACGCCTACACTACAATACACTAAAAAGGCTGAAAACATTTTATACTAGACAATCCCAGAATTTGTAAAATTGTCACGGTCTGATAACTGAACAACTGCTGGCGACAAAAGGAAAGCAATAAATAAATAAATGCAATAAAAAAAAACATACTCAAATTGTTCCTTGCTTGTAGCTTGATGCTAAATCTGCATTGTGTTGACGGCAGATGTGGAGGACAGACAAGAGGAAGAGTTCTGATGAACGTGATCTTCTGATGTGGCTCTCCTTCCACGAGAACTAATGAAGGGGGTTCGATCTTCACACCAGCAAAGAATGGCGCACTCGTCACAGATGGGTTCATTCCATGATGTCCTACAGATAGAGCTTCCACTTCACACAGAACCTGTATAAACATAATAATAATAATAATTGATGATAGAACGTTTAGTGACGTGTTACGAATAGCACTGTGGCGTATACAGCGCGGATGTTTCTATAATATAAAATTCATTTTACGATTGTAATTCTACATTAGTTGACAATTATAATGAAGCAATTAAAAACACAGTTGCAACAGTTTTGGGGAGCATGTAAGTAACAGCATAAGAAGTAATAAAAATATTAAAATACTGAAACCTCGTAAGCAGGTGTGCATTGATTGGAAGTTATGAACAGAACTAAACTCCTTAAACTTTAAGGAATTTTTAAAACCTTATTGGCTATTCGGACTATCAGTTTAGGTTGTAGACAATGTGTATTGAAATTATAGATATTCATTATTCTATACCAGTGGTTTTCAACCATCTGTCCGCGAAACTCTTGTGCCGGTCCTCGGCTAATTACCATATTCATTTACTTAACACTCAATTTGTAGATTCTAAAAAATCCAAAATTGAGATGAAAGTTTATATTTCCTTTCCAAAACAACTAGAGTCTGAAAATGTGCTGGCATCCTTTAAACGTCAAATAAACCTCTAATTTAGTGGCATCTTCCCGGTCTGTGAGTATAAAAAGGTTCAGAAACACTGTTCTATACCACTCCAATGTACAGTACCGATTATGTACAAAGATACAGGTTTAATAAGTTAATTGCATAATCAAAACTAATGATTAGTGATGCATCGTTGAGCAAAGAGCGCTAGTTATATAAATCATTAAAATACAATACATTGTGCAAAGCCTAACATGTAGGGAAACCATAAAATATACAATACAATGCGGTTGCAAATGAACACATGAAGTAGCTACCATAAAATTAATCGTATTTATCTGTCATTGTAATATTCCATTAAAAGGGGTTTAAATACTTAAGGGTTTGTATCTTCTGAAAAAAAATGTGTAGTATTTATGAATATATTTTCTAGTACTTTTTACAGTGAATTTTAACAATAGTAATAATAATAATACTGCAAAATTTTGCGTTTTGGAATTTAACATGTGTTCTAAGGCCTATTTGTTGTTCTGATTTTGTCAATGGCACCAATCTTCGTTAAGAACTGAAGAAATTTTAAGAACTTTGAAACGCATTAACCTCGTTAACTAATGATTCGTTAAATTCTGAACGAAAGTTCGTGAAACCAATCAGAAATTTTAAAAAAGTAAATTAATTCTGTGAATTTTCAAAAATTAAAAATCTATTTTCTTTACCTTTTTATTTTTTTAAAGAAAAAGCTCACGTAAGAAGAGTAACCTACACAGCAAAAAGAAAAAATGACGGTGTCGATTCAACACTGTTCTGTGTCCCAGGGCGACCTTCACTGTTTGTATTAAATCAACACAAAAAAAAAGGTATTGATTTCAGTTATTTATGTTGATTTAACACGGTGATAGTGCTAGTATGACACCTTCCATTGTGTTGAATTTGCATTTATCACACAGATCCTTGTGCTGTATCACCGAAACCAGCACCGTTTGTTGTGTTGATGTAACACCAGAAAAGTGGCGGTCCTCTGGGACACCAAAAGGTGTTGAATCAAGATCGCTATTTTCGCTGTCTAAGACTGCTTTTCAAAGCAGCACTAAACATGGTAGTTTAAGATAAGTTTCGAGACGAGAAAAATCGAATTGTACAATCTTACAAGCTAATGATAAATATATTTGCAACGTTTCGATGGCAATAGATAATCTATTTTTTTTTAATGTTTCTGTATGGATTCATGATATCCTAGTTGAAAGTTAAACCTGGGAGACGAAGTTCTAAATCAGCCGGCAGACTGCACGTTATGCTGCGTTGCAACATTGTACCCTCCGGCCTGTAACTACACGGTATTAAGATGGCCATGGTCTGGAGATAAATCCGACCCTGGGACTGAGCCAAAGTTGCCTAAAGGCCTTACAAATTAAATTTAAAAAAATAAACCAGTCTGGAGCCATCCTTAGTACGTCTGTCTACCGCATGGGGTATCTGAACCCCGTTGCAGAGTCATCTATCGGCGTTGCGGGAAAGTAAAAGAGAAAACTGTGTTGCATCGCGTATACATAAAACAACCGAACCTGACTTTCTAACCTAACAAAATGTGGGGACCAGCTCTCAACGTTGCATATTATATATATATATATATATATATATATATATATATATATATATATATAAAGTGTTTCTATTTTGATGCTGTCCTGCTGTCTATAATCTACATTCTCTTTCTTTCCTCTTTTGACTTGCCACCATTTGTTCCAATGCGTTTTTCAGTACAAGCTCTTCTCAGACAATGACTCAACAAATGTTTGTTTGTGTGGGTGGGTGTGATACACATTAGTCATTTTCAGTTACTTTTTTTTAAATTGCATATTAATTCTCCTTAGGAAATATGTACGTTAAAAACCTTTTTCAGTGTAAGAAAACAATAATTAGTTGAAGCAAAAAAGTGAACATTTTAATATTTTTCATCAGTGCATGGAATTTATGGAATTTACAGAGAGAAACTTATAGTTAACTGCCAAATTTACACTGGATAAAATAACTGATTGGATTTTACACTACATAAAACGGCATTAAGAGTCCCTCCCTCTTCACACACACACTTAAGAATCTATAAATACCACACTGGATATATTGTATAATTCAACACCAATTTAGACCTAAATATGATGATTTAAAAAGAAAACAGCAACGAAGATTTCTACTTTTATTTGTAGGTCAGACTAGAATTTCCTATATTATTTTTATAGTAAGAAGTAAGTCGGACAACGATTAGCGTTCTGTCGTTTTCGGTATAAGCTACTGGCGGTATAATTTGGAAATAACACCGCATTGCCTATAAGCAATAAATTAAATTTTTAGATGATGTGGTCTTCCATTTGTTACAACGTTGTTGATAGTGAAGACTTCTAAAAGGTTTTAAAAACAAAAAATACTGTGTTACATAACAAAAAAAATTAAATAGCTACTTGAAACTTATTCTAAGAAATTAAAAAATCGTTTAAAACTCGACAAAATGCAGTTTCTAACATACACAGTGACTCCTTCCACACCCCATGTTTATAGAAGAAGCTAATCATGATACACTTCATTTCATGTTCAAGAATCGATAACATTAAACTTCTTGCAAAATAAGTATTAATTATACTAAGTATTTCAAGACAATTGATGATATTAGTTTATCTTCACTGCAAGAAACTGGGGGGGGGGGCAGCCCCCCCCCCCCCGGCCCAGGCCTAGAACCGTCTCTGGCGTCAACTTACGACGGTTATCTTGCAACGTTAGTAAGAAACGGCTATCGAAACGCAAGTTAGTCATTAGGCGGGGCTCACTTTGTGAGTTTATTTCTCTCTTTATCGAAATATATAGTATCCTAGTGGTGCGTATCACTTTTAAAGTATAGAAGAATGATAGCAGAACTAATGCACAAAATGTGATGCTACAATCAATTCATTTTTTATAATTTAATCCTCTCCCGTGTAATAAGCAGATTCTTTGCTCTACTGAAACTTTTTCGTTCCTTTACAGACAATGGTAGAACAAGCACGATAACCAAGTAAAATTCGGTAGTCTGAACGCAAGTTATTTTTACCCGTAAATCTTACCATAATAAAATATTAGTAATCTAAACAAGGCATAACCATGAAATATATTAAAAATACAATTGAGCATAAAAAGTTTTTCTTTATTTACACAGTTCGTGTATTACTCGCGAGAGTATTGCGCAGGCGCTGTTGCCCGATATTATCCAGTCTGTACTCTAATCCTTAGTCCCACTTTTAAAATGCTGAAATTGGTTAATCTCTACATCAAAGTTCTTCTGTACTTCATTCACAGTAAAATATTCCTCCAGTACTGCATAAAGCACATGGCAAACTGTTAAAATAATCTTCATTAAAAAAAAAGAAAGAAAACAGCAAAATTAAGCAAGGGAGCTCTTCATTATTGTCTTCTAATTCATTATCTTCGTTCAAAAAAATAAATTTAAAAAGTGGGATTTAATTTGTGTCATTTTAGTTCCAAAAATATTACCACTATGACCACTTGAAGAAAAAAAAGGAAGGGTGGAGATTCAAAACGTGAAGTGCCTTCCATTCTGTCTATATGTAGAGAAAACAAGTTTGTTTCTGTCTGCGAACATGATTGGAAACATGTTTCTAATGACTTCCCACTCCAATTAACTCGAAGTCAGACAAACCAGCAGCTCCTCCCCATTTTTTTTCTTAGTAGGTACATAAAGTAGTTTGATCATAAACAACCACCGAAGTTATAACAGGACAAGAAAAGAAAGGATCTTTTCCATTCGTCACGTTTAAGAAAAATAGTAATCTCCGTACAAAAATAACAATATCGTTATTCAACAGTGTTGCCAGATTAAAGAAAATAGAGAATAGAAAATTGCCTCTAAGCTGATTTGTTAACTTTTTTAAAATTCTTTTATTTTCGACTTGTTGGTTGCTGGGGCATTCTGTTATCAAAACTCTGGCGAATTCACGACTAATGGTAAGTCTACATTAGGCCTTGTTGATCAACATGTTTGTGCGCGCGAGGATTATCTAAAGAACGTGACAATTTATAAACGTGCCCGGTATAAGTGGAGTGAAAATTGAAGATTGTCACGGTCTTTAGATAATCCTCGCACACACAAACATGTTGATCAACAAGACCTAATGTAGACTTACCATTACCATACGTATTAGCGGAAATAATGTTAAGATGGAAGTTTACCCGATGGCATATATAAATAAGGGCTGATTTTCACGAAAGCTTGGGATGCTTGCTTTGCTTGGGATTTGGGTGAGTAGCCAGTTGAAATACGTGTTTTAAGGCCTTCTATTACGTGTTATAAGTGTAACACGTATTTCAACGACTATTCGTCCAAATCGCAAGCAACGCAAGCTTGAATGAAAATCAATTCTAAGTCTGTTTAATATTGAAGATCGTATTTTACATAATAGTTAAGATACTTCAGAGAATAATATGTATTCCATAATATTTTAGGGGTAATAATATGTATTCATGCATGACCTAAAGGTCTTAAATAAAATTCAATGAGCCTATGAAGCAATACTAGCAATGTACTTAGCGCTCTAATGAGAAAGAAGCATCCAGAAATTGCAATCCCAACATGGCAGATCGCGTGCTGTAAGCACCGAAGTAGCAGACAATGTATGAACATAAAACTATTGATACGACACACAAAACTATCCTATAGGCTCTACATTACTATAATGCTTAAAGTCACAATTATTGAAAAATACGATGTTAAAAATTAGAAAGTGTTGGTCATTTATCTATAGACTCGCGCCAATTTCCGTCTCAACATTTTCTTGCTGATGTTTAGACGTGGTCCGGGTCCAGAAGTTAAAATTACCATTTTCGCATCCTACTGTTTTATTTCCGAGTATCGTAAGTGAGCACGTAACTGCTAGAAAGTAGGCTAATTATTATTACAATATCAAATTGCGAAATTGGTTTTGTTGAATTGCATCAGCATTGACTTTCTTCAAATAGTTATTTTGGTCATAAATAAGCACGTTCTTTGTGTTTACATTTTACACTCAGATCTTTTGCCTACCGATTGGTGAGCATGCAGTAAATCACGTCACTAATTACTCCGATTTTCAACAAAAATCGAAATATTTTAATCAGGTTATATTGATAAAGTTTAAAAGAACTAAATACCGTTCCAAATCATCATCGTTGTTCCTTTTATCTTCGTCGCCGGAAGTGTCTCCATATTAAATGAAGTTTCAATTCACTAGCAACAATCGCCAAACCTCCTCTGGCGAAAGGAACAATCAAAAGTCTCTGCGGAAGTTCAGGTATTTTCCTACCAAGAAGATATAGCCGAGAAGCACCGCAAAATTAAAGCAATAGCGAAGGGTAATTATCACAGGCATCTTTAGGGCAGCTAGCAACCCTGTGGCAGCGCTGAACGGCAGGGTCTTCTTAAAGATGGCTATGGTAATAAGAGTGCGTCAACCCATTTCAGTACGACTTCTTAAGAAATGAGCACTCTTTCTTTTACTATTAGAATGCCAATCTTTCTAAAATTACTCTGATAGTGTTATTACCCAATTCGCTTCATTGTTAAATTTGTTATTTCATCTTAGCTTTATTCGCTACTTTCTTCTAAGATACCTGGCAACCCTGCTATGCACGTGCTTCGGATTTTAGTTGAGTTATCAGAAAGTGTATCGTTGTGTGGTTGCTAATTGAAAGTGGTTGTGTAAGGAAGAGTGTTCAATGTGAATTATTTACATATTACTTAATGCCTGGTAGACCTGGTCCATTTGCATATTATATATACATGTGGTAAAGAAGTGAATACATAAATATAAGATGCTAGACACAAAATTAATATGAGATGTGCAAAATGAATCTGGAGCCAGTCTATAAGTTTGGTATTTGAATACATTTCTTTTCAAATTATTGTGAGTGGAAGGCATTGGAGAAAACCAAAAAAGTTAGAGTATCTCAACATGCATGCACACACACTTATATACACACAGTACTTGAAGAAAAAGGGAACAACGCTGGATTTGCTCTTTCTTTGACTGGTTAAGACAGCTGACCCTCCCTGTGCATACCCATATGGAGAAGGGAGCACTCTTCCCTTGCCACTTACTATGATCATTGATAGTTTTAACTTCAGGACCGCTTCCCAACGTTGATAATCGTCTCCCTCCGGCAGTATCAGAGGGAAATCAAGATAGCAGTCTCAATATTTTAACACCATATAAGTACTGTATTAAGATGTGAAAATCTTAATTCTAAAGTAATAAGCTTTGGTGTGGAATCTTCTGTCCTCTTGCTGGCGCTTATTAACTCTGCATATCTTAATTTAAGAATATTTCATTATGAAACGAGTAAGAGTTGGCTCTTTCGTGAGCATTCCTTTGTTATGTTATAAAAACATTGTTGCGTTTGTGTTTGTTGACGTAATTCTGAAGACGGTAGATGTATTTACTGCTAATATAATTCAATTCTTCCTGTCATGTTAACAAAAACGAGAAATCTTGTCCTATGACAATTTCTAACTTGTTTTTATTCTTCATTGGTAACGTAGGATGTTCGATAGCTTTTCAAATATGACAGATTTTAAGACTGACAACACTGGATCGCATTACACTGGCAGGCAGGGTGGGGCGATTGCAATCTCGATCTGAAATGTAATAGTAAGGACTTTTAGTTTTGTCTTGTAGAGTACGATTTTATTTTTATTTAGTGGTTAAGGAATGGGCAGGCTTCTTTCCTTTATTTAAAGTATATTACTGCATCTGGGACAGTAACCATAATCTAGATATACCGATTACTTTTCATATTGTAAAAGTTATGTACTGTACTTTGAAAGTAGGGTTGTTTTATTTCTGTCGTACATATTTTATGATTGAATTAGCGGCATGTTTATAACAAAGCTTTAAGACATTATTACAACGAAACTGGGCACATGAAGCTAATAAAAGCAAATGCCATATTCGTGATTCTATGGATGATATGGACTGATCAGTTTTCCTTGGTGTCAATTTGAATACAATAAATCTTACTACTGTTGCTATGGCGGATTTAAATTATAGTAAAATTAGTATTGCCCAGACACCGTGCCATAGCAAAAACAATCTCTCAACGTAATCAGTATAAAAATGTATCAACCAAAACTGTGTCAATAAACTAAAACTGTGCCAAGGCAACTCGGACAACATATCAACCAAATCTATTATAGCGTAATCTTGATTCGCTCTTAAATTTCTAAAAAAAAAAGATTAATCTAGATCAAGCTCAATATTTGTAATAAATAGTTAATGTCTGAATTGTACATCGAGCACCATGTAAATATGAAAGGTAATCAAGTGCAGACATGCATCCCTTAGGTATTAATGCAATATTGTTTAATATGAAAAACTCAAGTACAGAAATCATAAACAAGAATTGTAAATCAACAACATTTCCTGGTCAAGATATTTTTGTAAAAGTAAAAGTATATGACGTACGTTTTGGACAAAAACAACTTTCCGATGCTTCTGTATAAAAAGGCACCAGCCTAGTCTCAAATTATCTCAGTCCATCTCACTGTTCAAGCATTGGTTGTTGAAGTGATCGTTGGAAGGTTGTCATCAGCTAGAACGTAAGTCTGTTAATTCACTGTCAATTTATTTTGTTCAATTACACGCAAGGCAAATCTGTGTTATCAGAGATCACACAGCTTAAAGGTCTGGTCTCCTCCTTGCTTTGACAGGTGTCATTATTAGTCTCCTCAAGACTCCTTTGTTTGACTTTACCAAATGTTAGCTATCGAGTAATTTTCTTTGTTTAAGGGTCGAACTCAATTTCATTTACATTGTATTTTATGGCAGCTGTAAGGCACTAATAGCCCCTGCTCGAGTCGAACCCAGAATTTGTATAGCAAACTTTGTTACTTTGAGTTAAACATTGTACTAGTCACACAAACTCTTTGGCTCCCCTACCGAGGTAATAACTTATCAATTATATTGTAAATATCAGTACAGACTCCACTATACTTGAGTCCAGTAATTTATTAATTACTATCTGTTAACAACTTATTCAGTCAATAAATCTTGTTGGATATATCTAACCTTGTCACCCTTTTATTAAGATAACTTTAGTCCGTCACTAGCCTAAGAACCTTAAGTAAATCATTAAATACGATACTATGTAGGAATAAGTTTATATGCTTTGCATGACCCGAAATTATGTCTACAACTCTTCTAAAATAAAAGCTCTTGAGGTCTTCGTCCATTATATAGCAATCTCTTCCATACTTACTTAGTCTACATCGTATGAACTAGGAGGATGTAGTTTAAAAATCCTTACCCCGGTCTCCTTTAAATATTTATTGCTTAGTTATTTCCGGTCATTTAACAATTAAACATAATTTTCTACACATCGTCAAATATAGTTTTTTATCCTTGCTTTGCTTACCTCATCACCAACACGTACATTTCCTGCTCTGGCTAGAAGATCATACGTAGCCCTTGTCTCATCTACAGAGCGCAGACTCATATGTACTGCTCCGGACTGGGCTATTTTATACCATGTAATTCTGGAAAGAAAGAAGATATATTATTCATGATAGCCAAATAAAATTCCCCTACACCTAGACAAAATATCCACATAAAGAGATGTCATAAAGATTGACCAAAGATTTTTTCCCCCTGTGGGTGAGTGGTAACCCTCGCTGCCATGTACTTAAGGGGTCCCGTGTTCAATTCCCGGTTGGGACACAAGTAGTTCGGAACCCATGTTAAACTGTTGGTCCAGTTCATTAGGACGTCATCTTCATCCGATGGAAGGCAATGGTAAAAGACGATCGGTTCACTTTGGGCAAAACACCCATGATGATAATCATATTTATAGAGCAAACTTCTGACTCCATATTGTAGTCTTCACCCTTTCGTATGTGACTGAGGGTTTACAACAGGAGGCAGTCACGCCATATTGCAATGATTTTCATATTTACGTCGTATTAGTTAAAAATAATTGAAAATATCAGCGACCTTTAAAGTATAATGCTCAGAACATGAGGAGTTAACATAATATAATTTAAGGTACTGACTCAACTCTCATATACCCTCACCTTCACAAGTTGAGAGCAAGGTGAGGATTGTTACAGCATGAGGGTGAGGACAAAGTGGAGACAGGATAAGTGAGGGTGAAGACTAAGTGATGGCGAATTAAAAACGTGAGGTGAATGAGATTTGACGAAATGAACGCCTATGGGTAGTAAGTTGTTTTTAGTTTGTAAAGCTACAATGGCTTCCTTTAAACTCAGGGAAATTAGGTAAAGTAGTGTTCTGCAATCTTCTTAGTGTTTGAGATTCAAGCTTTTATATTTCAATTTTAAATTAATTGCTGAAAATTACACAGAAAATATAGCCGCTGCCGGGATTGGGACTCGAACCGGGATCTCCCAGTAACCAATCGGGTGTTCTAACTTCTAACCATTAAATAGAATGCCTTGACTTTCGACAGCAATATTCAGTAACTGGTTCTGATGAGACGTGAGGTGTACAAAGACATAAGCCGTGGTGACTTTATGATTAGAAGACCCAGACGTCAACTGGTAGATCCGAGTTCGAGTGATTTTTCAATGTCCTAAACGAGCTGATGAGCTCCTAAGGATGGGACCTACAGTTTTTGGTAAAGTGGGATCCAAACCACTCCGTTCAACTGACACCGGCGGGATTTGAATCCGTGATTACGCGCACAAAAAGCGAGTGCTCTAACCTCTCGGCCATCCCGAGGGCATTCGAGTTCCAGTCTCTCAGGGTAGCGATAAGTTTTTATGTTCAAGTTTCATAGTTAACATGTACAGGAGCCTTTGTAAACATCAACGTTATCTTTAACCCACCGTTCCAATGTTAATCATTTCATCTCTACTCTCTGTTGCATTTAGAACAAGTTAATCCCTTGAAAATTAAGTTGCCTTTATTAGTTCTAAATTCAGTTATGTCGTTTGTGCCGGGATATCTTTTACATTTTAAAACCCAAATATACTGACTGAGCATAGGAATTATTCTCGCTGCGAAGAGAGCGAGAGAAAAGGTTAAATAAAATGTACCTGAAGTTTTGACCGCGTCCTCGTGGTCCGACTTGAAATGAGCAATTGAGCAGAACTTCTCCATTGGATCTCTGGATAAGTTTAATCGTGGGAAGACCATCAAATACAGGCGTATCGTCTGAAATGAAAGCGTTAAAAGAATTAATAAAGACTAGTGGCGGCTCGTGATCTCAAAAGTAAGTGAGGTACTACCAAAACACACACACTCTAGTAACACCTGTTTATAAACGTTATCTTGTATTTCCAGGCTTAGTAGGATGACCAATAATGCTACCTTTCGATTTTCTACATCGATCTTTTAATGATCTTTATGTTGGTTCTTCAACAAAAAGTGAATGCACAAATAAAACAGTGCGTCACCAACTCCTCCTGAAGAGTCGCCACAGATAAGGACAATATTAAACAGTATCATAGACCTCATAATAGACAGACTTAGCACGCTTCCTCATTTCTGGCTGCGCTAAAACTAATGGACTTTTGTTCAGAGCACGTGATTTTGAATCCATCCGCTAGGTAGCTCTCCCGTAGACGTCATATTCTACTACGAGGTCTATGGCAGAGCTATCTAGCGGATGGATTCAAAATCGCGTGCTCTGAACAAAAACCCATTAGTTTTAGCGCAGCAGGAATGGGGAAGCGTGCTAAGTCTATCTATTATGAGGTCTATGACAGTATTAACGCCATTTTTATTATAAGAGAAAGGCACCAACAGGATACGAAATCATGTTATCTCTGAAAGTATGCTGGTGGAGGAGGGAGGGAAAATTGTATTGACCAAGTTGTATAAGAACCAAACTTAAATTAATTCAGGACGTACTGGAACAACATACCCTCCGCATTCCATTCTGCATCAAGCTTTAAAATCTGATTCATAAATTCTTTGACCGTATTATCTTTCTATGAACTCTCGTCTTCTAGAGGGGCGAAAATAGCTGTATTTCTCTTACTAAGGACATACCATTATGTTGTAATGTGGCAGTGCACTTCACCATCATCATCAACATGATGAAAATTGTCATCATAAAGATTATGATTATGATCAAAGATCTAAATCATCCAATGATTACTAATGAAATGAAGTTAAAAAGATCCTTCCTTAGACCACCACCGCTAGTCCCTAATCTTCCATAAAATATATTTCCAAGAGAGAGAAATAAACATGTAAAGGAGGGAAGCTTTCGGCTAGTAATAAAAGTAAAAGTTGCATCTGTACCTTGGTAAGACGACACCAAGGTACTAGTTGAAACTTTACCCAAAACTTTTAAATAATAAGGTTAATAGAATTTCATATTAACAAATAAATAGAAGGAATATGCATACACTGTTTTCTTTAATCACATTCATGTGCCAAATAGAAGAACTGCATCGAAAGAGTAAGGAGATGGTCGTTACTGTCCGATTGCTGGTATTCATTTAGCTGTTTTTAACAGCTTAAGAGATGAGCCAGCACTTTAAACCTCAGTAGCTCAGCTCCTAATTAAACTAGAGGGATGATTTAGGCGTCAATCTCTTCAGGAAGAATGAAGCTTTCCAACGATGTGCATTTCATCCATGTCGGGGGGCCCGCGGAGGAGGGGAAGAGGGGAAAAGTTGGGTGTTTTAAGTTCCCTCCCCACTCAGCATATGGGGGCAACTCCCCCCCCCCAAAAAGGAGCTACAAGCATAAAAATATATATCAATAGAGATAAATGAATATACTAACTAGTGATATCCTGTATATGGCCATTGGACTTGCGAGGGATAAATGGGGGGTTATGACAAATAACAGTGTTGCTAGAGTCCCACAAATGCCAAAGAAACATGTATTTTATTATTTTCTTCTTCTTTTATTGGCTGAGCACAAAAGTTACCTCGTTGCAATCTGTGTCTCATAAGCTTTCCAACGAGGTATCGTTCATGTTCCTTTGACAATTAGGGGCGATGTTATAAATAAGGGTATGCGATAGTCCATCAAAACAAAATATACAGGGTCAGGGGCGGACTGGCCAGGGCCGCTACGCTGCAATAGCGGCCTAGGCCCTCTAAGAAAAAAAATGAAAACAATAAAGAAAGAAAGAGAGAGAGAGAAAATCTAAAACAGAAGAAAGCTAAATAATTCGGTAGATCACTGGTTATTATGCTGCCAACACACACTCCTCTTCCATCCTTCCGTCAGTAAGTTAACCTTTTCAATAGGGCCCTTTTGTTACTGGATTTGTGGCTAGGCCTATCTTTCACTATGGTCTTTTATTATTGGAAACTGTGATTTAGTTTGTGCCTGGGGTCCTTCTTTCATTATATTGTGCAGTTGCGGCCCTTTTCCATTACATTGAGCAGTTGGGGCCCTGGGCCCTTTTTCATTATGTTGGGCAGTTGGGGCTCTTTCATCGTTGAAGACTGGGCCCTGGTTTGTAGCTGGGCTCATATTTAACCACAGGCTGATGTGTCCTTTATGGATGTTAACACAAAAAATCCCTTTCGGTAGGCCTACAGGCTGAGGTAGATCTCGAAGTTTTTTTTATTTTCAAAAATTCAAATCTCGCCTTATATGAGAGCTATCGAGAAACTATTTATTGTTTTGTAGATTATTCATCAAGAGCTGTTCAATATATATATATATCATCATGAGGAGACCCCTTAATTCCTCTTGCTGAGACTTAAGGGAACCGACCGGGGTAGACGCCTAATGTCCAATCAATACGTTCACGTCGTGGGGCCTGTTAGTACCCAAGCAACTGCTTGGCGAACGAACATGGATGGGCTGCTCACCAACCCGCATTAGCTGACAGCGTGGTGAGTCAAATGTCAGCACCCCTCCTTTCTTTACATATGATGGTACAAGCAAGGAAACAGCCTCGGAGGCCCTCATTACCCGGAGGACGGAATGCAGCTGGCAACGGCAGCGGTCAGTCCTGCAGGAAGTCAGAGGGT